>ML109176.1:30146-92027 GCA_003697995.1 Taxidea taxus jeffersonii
AAAAAAAAAAAAAGTACCTATGTTTCCTTACTTATAAGATGCAGATGTTAATATCTATTTTATAGGGCTGTATGAGTATTTGGTGACATGATGCTTATAAAATTCTTAGCATATGCTTGGCACATGGTAAGAGCTCAATAAATAGTAGCTTTTGCAGTTAGCCTCTGAACCCAGTTCCCCCAGGTATGTGTAGGAGTTCCCTGGGAGTTTAGACCAGATGGCCTCCTCCCTAGAACATTGAAGGAGGAGGAGCCTTGGCTGGAGAAATAAGGAGGGTTTCTACAGATATTTAAAATCTGGGCTCTGTAGGTCCCCATTTAGGAAGAAAGATTATCTGGCTGAGCCTTGGAAGGTATTTAAGCCTGTTTCAGTGGGATTGCATTTGCGGATGCCAGCTGAGGTCTAGCTTGATACCAAGACCTTGAAACTCCTTTTAGCTGGAAGAGGGTTATGTTTGTAGAGCTTCTGTAACTAAGTACCATAAACTAGGCCGCTTAAACAACAGAAATTTATTGTTTCAGTTCTGGAGGCTAGGATTCCATGATCAAGTTGTCTGCAGGGTTGTTTCCTTTTTTTTTTTTTTTTAAAGATTTTATTTATTTATTTGAGAGAGAGAATGAGAGAGAGACAGAGCATGAGAAGGGGAGGGTCAGAGGGAGAAGCAGACTCCCTGCTGAGCAGAGAGCTTGATGCAGGACTCAATCCCAGGACCCCAGAATCATGACCTGAGCCGAAGGCAGTCACTTAAACAACTGAGCCACCCAGGCACCTGGGTTGTTCCCTTTCGAAGGCTGTGAAGGAAAATCTGTTCTGTGCCTCTTCCTTAGCTTCTGGTGATTTGTGTGTTTCTAGATTTGAAGAAGCATCACTCTGACATCTTTCTTCATCTTCATATGGTATTCTTACGTGCATCTATCTCCAAATTTCTTATTTTTATAAGAACACCAGTCTTAACTGGATTAAGGGTCCACCCTGCTCCAGTGTGACCTAAACATAACTAATTATATTTGGACCTATTTCCAAATAAGGTCACATTCTGAGCTACTTGGAGTTAGAACATATGAATTTTGGGGAACATAATTGAACCCCTGACAAGGGTATTTTACTTTAGCACTAAAATTCCTTAAATGTTGAAGCCTTTTCTACCAGGTCAGCAGCACCTTAGTGAGCATCTCTTTTACTCATGACCCTTGATGGGAGAGGGATGACTACAAATATTTGGTCTGAATAATCCTTTAAGGTCCTAGCTTGGGGAGGCAGTGTAGCATAGTGGTTTTGAGCTTAGGCTCTGGGCCTGGATTTGTGTCTAGATGCTGCCAATTACTAACCATGTGATCTTAGGCAAGTACCTTAATCTCTATGCTTCCATTTCCTTACATGCAAAATAAGGAAGATAGTATCTAACATGACAGGGCTGCCATGAGGTTAAAATGAATTCATACATGTAAAGAACTAGAACCATTGTCTGGTAAGCATCTGGTAAAATGTTAGTGATTTATATTATTAAAATAACATTCAGATTTAATTTGTCTAAATTGAGAGAACCTTAAAGCAGTCCATAATCAAATACCAAACCAGTAGGATGCAGGTCATAGAAGCTCATACAATGTAGGATGTCAGAGCTGGAAGGATCTTTAGAGACCATTTACCTGAGCCTTCTCTTTTTTACAGATGGGGAAACCAGAGTTCAGAAAAAGGAAGTGACTCGCCCCAGATCAAATGGCTCATTATGAATTGCTTCTCGGCCTTTAGGCTAAGATCAAGTGCAAATGGCTCATTAGTGGTAGAGCCAGGACTTTAAACTCTGAAAAATAGTCTTTCTTTCCCTCCCTTACTTTAGTTCCACAAAAAATTAAGTTCTTTAATCATGCTTTGAACACCTATTGTAATCTAAGTCTGGCATCTGGCTCTGTCAGTACTTACGTGAAGTAGACAGCCCTTAGTCTTCAAAGGAGCCCACAGCTCAATAAAGAGTTAAATAAGCCAAAAAATGTAATGCCCTTGTTTTTTATTTCCTTTCCCCTGTTTCTCTTGCAGCAAATAAAAAGAAGGAGAAGGAACGGCCAGAGATTTCTCTTCCTTCAGATTTTGAGCACACAATTCATGTTGGTTTTGATGCTGTCACAGGGGAGTTTACAGTAAGTCCTGGTCACAGAAAGGCCATTGGTCTTTGAGAGTTCTGACTATGCACTGTTAGATTCATTTCTTTTTCCCCTTAGTATTTCTGATGCCTCTGTCTTTGCCTGAGACCCTCATTACTATCTTCTTACATTCATTAGAGGGACATTTTCCTCACCTCCAAAACTGTACCTGAGAAGCCTTTGTAACTCCATTCCTTAACTAGCCCTCTATTAAGTGGCTTCTTGGCAGCAGGCTTTGCATGGGGCACTGATAATATAAAGACAAATCATACATGGTTCCTGTTCTGAAGGTGGAATAGCCTAGTGAAAGAGCAAACACCTCAAGAAACGACTAATACATGAGATAGGTACTATAAAAAAGGCTTGTCTAGCACTCTGAGGGTATAGAAAGAATGGTTAAACCTGTCTTTAACTGACATCAGGTATCAGAGTTTCTCCTTCAGGATCTCCTTTGACTATGCCTTCCTGATAATGTTGTATGTCTCTCTTATAGGGGATGCCAGAGCAGTGGGCTCGCCTCCTTCAGACATCAAACATCACTAAGTCAGAGCAGAAGAAAAACCCACAGGCTGTTCTGGATGTATTGGAATTTTATAACTCAAAGAAGACTTCCAACAGCCAGAAGTACATGAGCTTTACAGGTATGGGGCTTGAATCCAGAGCAGTCTAGGGGAAAAAAAGGGTTTTCATGTGGGTGGAAAAGTTCCATATGCCTCTTGGTGTGGGGTAAGGGAAGAAAGTATTGGAAAGAGTGGGGATGGTACTGTAAGATAGGATTTTGGAATTTGAGAGCCAAAGTGGTAGGTCTTTGCTCTCAATACATTTTTATTTTATTTTATTATTTTTTTTAAAGATTTTATTTATTTGACAGAGAGAGAGAACAAGTAGGCAGAGAGGCAGGCAGAGAGAGAGGAGGAAGCAGGCCCTGCTGAGCAGAGAGCCCAATGCCGGGCTCGATCCCATGACCCTGAGATCATGACCTGAGCTGAAGGCAGTGGCTTTAACCCACTGAGCCACCCAGGCACCCCGAGACTGTACATTTTTAAAAAGTAACATGACACATATATATTTAACTTCAAAATGGGAATAATAATTCTTGTCTCAAGAGATTGTAGTGAAGAATAAATGAGCTCATGGATATGAAATTTCTTTTTAGGTTGTAAAACACCATGGAAGTGTAGCTGTAATTATCATTATTAAATTTAATATCATTAAGTTATTTAATAACACATGTAATATGTATCTTTTAAGTAGGTAAGCCCAATTTCTTCCTCAAGGAATTAATTGTTATCAAATGTAAAACAGGCCACTAATAATAAATGTACTTTAGATGTACCCTCTCTGTAATAGACTATGTTTTTCAGAGTCCTTTTAATGACAGAATTTGGATTAGAATCCAGGTCTTCTAATTCCCAGGCTAGCATCTTTTGAGTTTGCTCCTTGCCTCTAGTAATTCTATTTGGAACACCTCTTTCCATAGCAGGGAGATTTTTCTTTTCCAAGATTAGTAATCAGAAGGCATATGTTTCTGGAAACTTGCCTTTTATAATGTCATTTTAGAATGTTAGAGCAAGATGTATCCTCAGTATATACTGCTCCCAGTTCCCCCTTATTTTGCAGACATTAAAGCCAAAAAAGTCCTTTCTAATGTGACTAAATTGGTGGCAGAACTGATCTCTTAACTCCAAGTCTGGTGTTATTTCCAGTGTTCATGCTGTCTCTTTCAAAGAGCAGTATTGTTGAGAAGGTGAGAACCAGGATGAACGAGCTAATTTTGAAGGATGCTTTCCCCAGCAAGTATCTGGCTTGTATCAAAGGGCACAGATGGTGAGGAGGACAAACTGTAGCTTAGCTCATGCTGCCGTGGTGGTACCCAAGAGAGGATCATGCATGTTCCCAGCAGTATTTCCTTCCTCACGTCTGGCCCCACTAGCTCTGTCTCACTTTTCCCATTGAGGGACTGAGTCATTCCAAGGAGGAATTGGGGTTGAGGGGTGCTGGGTGGGAGAGTTTTCTAGTCAGGATGTTAGAGCTTGTGTTTTAAGGCATTTGTCATGAATGTCAGATTAGAAGCTGGCTTTGAAAGCCTCAGCAGCCAAGTCTTTGGAAAAATCTCTGTTTATGTGTAAATGTGTGTAGATGTGTACAAGGACCAGATATGTATATGGAAGCATAGCTCTGTGGGTTTTCATATCTTTGGAATTAAAGTCCATTTAAATATTTGTGAATTAACCTGTGTATAGATACACACATTAAGATAAATGTGTATATATGATCACCTGTGCATGCACATATGAATAACACTGTATATGTCTAGAATGTACAGATATGTGTTCATACAGCTCCTTCTGTGTGTATAAATTTGTTCACACGTGTATATGTGTGTGTGTGTGTGTGTGTGCGCGCACACACAGTACAGAATTTTTAGTTTTTAGAGGTTGAAGTCCAGGGCCAGTCTAGGCAAAATTGTATATTTAGCAACATTTTATTTTTATTTATTTTTCATAAAGATGTTATTTGACAGAGAGGAAAGTGCGTCACAAGCAGGGGGAGCTGCAGGCAGAGGGAGAGAGAGGCAGAGGGATAGCAAGAACCAGACTCCCCCCACCCCCACCCCCGAGCAGGAAGTCATTTGATGTGGGGCTCTTACCCAGGACCCTGGTAGCATGACCAGAACTGAAGGCAGATGCTTAACCAACTGAGCCACCCAAGCACCCCTGGCACAGTTTATTTTTAAAGCCATCTCTCTCCTTTTCCTATTTCCCTTCTTCTCCTACTATTGATTCTGAGAATACTACCTCAGTTTGTATGCTCGCACATAAGTTAATCTCATTGATCCTATGATGGCCTTGAGGGGTTGGTACGGCAGGGACTATTATCCCCATTTCACAGACTTGGAGAAATTAATTAGGCTTAGAGAAACTGAGTGACTTACTCAGGGTGAATCAACTGATATGTTTAGGGAATTATGTTAAAAGTATATCCTGAATTAATTTCTCCAGGGTACACCTGGTTGTTCCCAGGGTTTTTTGAAGAATATATTGTCACAGCTTGTGGGTTCATGATTTGTCGTAGGATCAAAGAAGCTGTACCTGACACTTTCTTATATGATGGAATTGGGATCTTGGACATTCTCTGGACTTGGTTCTTGGTGAGGAATATGTTGGATTTGGTAGAATATTTCTCCTCCTTAATTCCATTGGTGTTGAACTGGCTAAGTCAGTTTCTTCTTAGGTCTGTAGGAATTAAAGTATAAAACCAAACATGATATTTGGCTTTTAAACTTAATTTCTTGCTAAGATCTCCATTGAGTCTGTGTTTCATATTTTATTAAATATAAAATGTCATTAATTGTAAGCCACACCATTATTTTATATAACACTAAAGAAGAAAAGTTGCCAATTAAACTGTGAAATGCCTTTGATTGTAGGGCACATCTCTCTTTCAGAGATGTTAGTGTAAAAAATTTACATTTCAAAATCAATGAAATGTGATAATTGCCTCATTGAGGAAGCTTCAATCTATTCTTAAAATTAAGACCTTGCCTTAAGTTAGACTTGACATAATTAATGCTTCTCTTTTTCTAAACCTTAATTTTTCTTTCCCTGTAGGAAATAGACATGGATGTAGAAAGATCCTTTTTAAAAGCTGAAGCCACAAGCTGGTCATGATTTGTCATGGGTAGCTCAGGACATGAATTCTTTCTCTTTCTAGATTGCAGGAAATTTCCTTGACCTTTGAGACCTGATGATGTTAGAGTTGGTGATGTGGATGTTCTATCTATATAGTATTTAGAATTAGACCAGGATACAAATGTTGACTCCTGTTTAACCTGTGTGTACCCTGGGCAAATTACTTAACTTCTCTGAATCTCAGTTTCCAAATCTATAAAAGTAGGCATAATAATTGTACTCAGCTGTAGTGAGGATTAAAGGAAGTAATGTGTATAATGTGCTTTAGTATGGTGTCAGGCCCATAGTACCGTAATATTATTATTATTCTCAGAGTCTGGCAAGTACTTGATTTGATAGGCTTCCTTAGCTCTCAAGAATGGATTAATTGTGATTATTTGCTGACTGAGTCCCTTGTCTTTTTCCTTTTCCAGATAAATCAGCTGAGGATTATAATTCTTCTAACACATTGGTAAGTTTTTATTTTTTTAATTCTGATATGGGCAGGCCTGGTAGTTAGGTATCAAGACAGTGTGGTAGATGCAGAGCCTGGACTGGGAAACACTCATCTTGGTCACTCCCTGTCCCCCACTTGCCAGCCCTCATAGTTCTTATCTATACAGTAAAGGAATTGGACTGACTAAACAGTAGGTATCTCTTCTAGATTTGATTTTTTAGTGTTCCAGAAATCCTGACCTTGGAACCAGAACTGACATCTAGACTCAGTTTTTCATTTGTAGCTTTGAAACCTTGGAGAAGCCAATTTGCCTTTCTGAATTTCAGTTTTTTCATCAATAAAATGAAGATGATGCACTTTCTTTTACCTGGAATGTCTTCAAATACCTGAACTTAGAAGAGAATTCCCTCTTTTTTGTTGGTAGGGTCTACAAAACCGGATTAGGATGAGTTTTTGGAGGGAGCAGATTCCATTCATTTAAGGTCATCCATTCTGTTCTCTGACATTGTATAGTGAAGCCCTGTCACTTGAAGGTGTATTATAGGAATCACTGATGAATTGGCTGGAAAGTAAAGCTAGGTGACTTCATCCTCAAAACTTTAAAAATAGAACTACCCTACGATCCTATAATTCTACTACTGGCTATTTACCCAAAGAATACCAGAACAGGAATTCAGAAGGATGTATGCACCCCTGTGTTTATAGCAGCATTATTTACAATAGCTAAGTTATGGAAGCTGCCCAAGTGTCCATTGATAGGTGAATGGATAAAGGAGAAATGGGGTGTGTGTGTGTGTGTGTGTGTGTGTGTCTATCTATATATATATATATTTAACATATTTTTATATATAATGGAGTATTATTCAGCGAAAAAAAGAATAAAATCTTGCCACTTGCCACAACATGGGTGGTGCTAGAGAGTATCATACTAAGTGAAATAAGTCCTACAAAGACAAATACCATATGATTTCACTTGCATGTGGAATTTGAGAAACAAAACAAATGAACAAAGGGGAAAAAGAAGAGAGAAACCAGGACTCTTAACTATAGAGAAAAATGGATGGTTACCAGAGGGGAGGTGGGTCAGGGATGGATGAAGTAGGTGATGGGGATTAAGGAGGGCACTTGTTATGATAGCACTGTATGATGCATGCAGTTGCTCCATCACTATATTGTACACCTAGAGCTAATAGAGCACTGCATGTTACCTATACTGGAATTAAAAAAAAAAAAGCCTAGATGACCATAAAGGTCTCTGCCTCTCTCAACTTATGAATTCCATTTTTCAGAGCAGATAAAATGGGCTGTTGTTTGAAAGGGTCTTTCTTATAAATAGTAAGCTCTGATATGTATAAGAGAATACTGCAATTCCTCACACCTGATGCTTTCTCTTGTACAAAGGTAGTTTTGTCATATTGATTTATTAAATATTTATAGAACCCCCACTCTATGCCAGGTCCTCTATGGAGAAATGACAATATGGAAATGAATCAGACATTGTCCTAACACCTAAGAATCTCCCAGTCTTTTTTTTTTTAAGATTTTATTTATTTATTTGACAGAGATAGAGATCACAAGTAGGCAGAGAGGCAGGCAGAGACAGAAGGGGAAGCAGGTTCCCTGCTGAGCAGAGAGCCCGATGCGGGGCTCGATCCCAGGACCCTGGGATTATGACCTGAACTGAAGGCAGAGGCTTAACCCACTGAGCCACCCAGGTGCCCCAAGAATCTCCCAGTCTTATGAGCAGCATGAAGGCACAAGCAGTTACAGTACAGCGTGCTAAAACTTCATGAAGCCAGGGGCTATATCTAGCTTGTTATTGCTGTATCCATGGCATCTGGCAAGTAATCATTTACTGAATAAAAGGTTGGATGTGTAAGAGAAAACTTCTTCATGGTAGAGTCTGAGTTGAGGAGTTCGTTACCTAGGGCAAGAATTAAGGAGACATGAGGATATTCCAGACAAAGGGAAAGATACATAACGTGCAAAGACAAGGAGGTTTACAAGGTATGCTTTTATAGGGAACTACAAGTGACTTGTTATGATTGGAATGTGAAGTGTGAATGGATGAGAGGCGGGTGGTGAGGAGGAATGGTGGCAGGTCAAATCATGTAGAAGTTTTATCTTTATCTTAAAGGTAATGAGAAGCTATTAAAGAATTTTAAACAGGGGAATGGTGAGTTCTAACACAATACTGAGTCACCATCAGAATACTTTAATCCATGCTTGTAGCATTAGGGACTGGTTTACTCTGAGTCATTTACATTCCTATCAATCATAAAAAATGTTCACATGTCCAGGGCCTTTGTAACATACTGGGTCCTTTCTTATTCACTATGTCTTTTAATCCTCCCCGGAGTTTAATTAGGTGGGTTATTATCTTTGTTTTATAGATGATAACACTGAAATCGGGAAGGTTTAATGGCAATAGGTATCTGATTCCAGTCTGCATTGCTTTCCCCTGGTTCATTCTTTCATCAGATGGAAGAGATGTAATTAAAGAAGGGGAAAGGATTTGTAAGTGTTAAGATATTTGGGAGTTTCTTCTATTATTGAACAGTAAATTACTGAAGAGGGGTCTAAACAAAGCTGAGCTATGCTTTGTGGTTCAGGTGTGTTTATGCTTTTACAAGAGTGACAGATATCATTTATTGAGGGGCCAATGTGTGCCAGGCACCATGCTAATAACTATTTATGGCTGGTATGGTTAGTCCTGACAGTTACCTTCTGAAGAAGGCATTACCCATCCCCATTTCACAGGTAGAGAACAGACTTGCTTGAAGACTCATAATTAGTGGTGGTGGCAGAACCAGATTAGAACTAGGGTGAGTCCCAGTCCAGGATACTTTTCACTGTGGCAGAGGACTGAGAAAGATGTCAGAGAGGTCTTATAAAGGAGACTACAGTAAAGCCATAGCTATGTTGTCCTTTCATGAGGAGAAGGAGCCCTGGGGCTCATGCCATATGGCAGAGAGAATAACACCTGCTTGGTAAAAACCTGGTTTAGTATCTACAATAAAAACCACTCAGGTTGTCAAGGACATTTTATCCCCCAATTCTTAACATTTTCCCCTGTGGTTCAGTATTCTATATTTCCTTACTAGTTTTGCCTGGGGGATTATGGTTTGCATTGTGATAGTGTATCATTATTTTCCATATTGGTTTCATACAGATCATCCCACTTGATTGGTGGAATAATTGGATGGGATTGTTATTCCTGTAACACAGGTTAAGAAATTGAGATTCAGAGATTAAGTGACTTGCTCTCTACCCTTGAATAAATTAGTAGGAGAAACCAGTACAAAATTCCATTTTCCTGAGCATTCATTTATTCATTCATACTATAAATATTTACTTAGCACCTTCTTTGTGTCCAGGTGTTGGTGACACAAAAATGAATATGCACTATCTTAGTCCTTGAGGGAAAATTTAACAAGCACATGAGAGGGATGAGGGCTGCAAGATAAACTTATTTATTCTTCTTGGTAGTGCAGGGAAGTTTTCAGAGTTGTTGGTCCTAATGATTTGTTCATTTAAAAACCATGATCTTTAAGTTTCCTTCTAGCACTAAAATTCTGTTACTGTGGCTTATGGTTTGAGGTCTGGGCTCTCAGATTCTATAGCATTTTAATTCCTGAATTCTCATTTATAAAATGAACAGCTGTTATGTGATAGGTTCTTTGGGTGTTTGGGAGTTGGGACTGGTAAGGTCTTTGCTCTTGATTTCACAATTTAGTGAGGAATCAGAATATGTAAACAAGGATTCATAATATCTTGTCAGGTAAACACAGGTAATGATACCAGGCAGATAAAAGGGAAATGCTTTCTGGTCTGAGGTAGTCACATGAACAAAAGCCAAGTTAAGGATCTATCCTGTCAATCCAAAGACCTAGAACTGTGTGCTGGAGCTAAGGAAATCTTCTATATAGGTGATTGCTACAGCTTAGGAGAAGGAGAGGGGACAGTGGAGAAACAGATTCACACATTTTAGTCTACACTCAAATTTTAGAAAGATTCCTCTGGAAATTGGGTCAGGGTATTAGAATGAATTCATATATCTGTCTCTCTTGCTATGCCAAATTTCTTAATTTCAGAAAAGATCTATTAAAAAAAATACAAAGCAGTGCTTCAAAACCAAAATAGAACATAAAGGGGTGCCTGGGTGGCTCAGTGGGTTAAAGCCTCTGCCTTCAGCTCAGGTCATGATCCCGGAGTCCTGGGTTCGAGCCCCACATCAGGCTCTCTGCTCAGCAGGGAGCCTGCTTCTCCCTCTCTCTCTGCCTGCCTCTCTGCCTACTTGTGATCTCTGTCAAATAAATAAATAAAATCTTAAAAAAAAGAATTAAAAAAATAGAACATAAATAAGCAATTGTCAGAAATTCACAGAGGATAGAAAGCAAAGATCAGATTAATGAAAATAGAAGAAACCATAGCTCAAAGTATGTGGAAGAGAAAACTCCTGGAAGACAAGAGTAGCTGATAGAGTATATAATACAAGAAGAAGCAGGAAGGAGTCCTGGATCATCTTCAAGGGTAAATTATTTAAAATTCTGCATTTAAAACAGCAAGGCAGTCTTCATCTTACAGAGAGCAAAAGGTAGCAGAATTTTGACTCTAAGGTTAAGACAGATAATTTTTTTTTAAGATTTTATTTATTTATTTGACAGAAAGAGACACAGTGAGAGAGAGAACACAAGCAAGGGGAGTGAGACAGGGAGAAGCAGGCTTCCCGCCAAGCAGGGAGCCTGATGCTGGATCCCAGGACTTTGGGGTCATGACCTGAGCTGAAGGCAGACGTTTAACAATTGAGCCACCCAGGCGCCCCAAGCCTGATAATTTTCTAAAGAAAGGAAACTGCCTACTTGAAGAGAACTTGTGCCTCAGGTATAGGTGTTTGAGAGAGAAGCAGAGCAGAACCTGAGTTAACTACAGATCTCTGCAACAAGAGTAAATTTTTCATACTTTGGATAATTGGAAGGAGAGGAATCTCAACCCTACATGTTCTTCTATGCCAGCATACCCTAAAGTGATGCCTGCCAACAACCACATGCAGACTCTCTAATTCACATGTAGATTACATCAGACCTCCCATTCAGAAGAGGGGACAGTGGAGAAACAGACACAACTGCACAAGAAACCCATGCTACTTACATGCACTAATCAATCTAGTTCTTCACTTTGAAGTATGAATGGATAGCCCAGGATCTCTAGATACTGGAGGGAAACAAAGCATTAAAGAGAAGGATCAGATAAAGAAAGTAAAATTGGCCCCAGAGGAAATAGATAATTCAAAGAATTTTTAAAAAATATATAATATGAACATGTTATATATATATGTATATATATATAAAATTACATATATTATATAACATTATACAGAGGCTTTATAGATGTAGATCCACAAAAACATACTGCTATTAGATGAGAGGATGAAAAAGAGTTCTTAGAAATGAAAAAATGTGATTAAAGAAATAAATTCAGGAGGATTAAAAGTGCATATAAGAGTGAATAATACAACACAAAATATAAAAACAGTAGAAAAATGGGGGAATAAGGGACACAAGAATTTACTTATGGAGATTCAAGAAGAATTAGAGAACTGGGGCACTAACATGGAAAAAATAATCAAAGGAATAGTAGAAGAAAATCCCCAGTTAAAGAAAAGCATGACCCTTCAGATGAAAGGGCAAACCAGTTATCAGATCAGGTAACTGCAGAGACCCAAGGATAAAGAGAAAGAGCTTCAGACATTTCAAAGAGAATATACACCTGATGTTCTTCATTAGCAATAGGGGGCAGAGGAGCACTATCTTCAGAGGTATGAGAAAAATTACTTAGAACCAAGAATTCTGTATCTAATCAAACTAGCATTTAAGAATGCATGAGGTCAGGGGCGCCTGGGTGGCTCAGTGGACTAAGCCTCTGCCTTCAGCTCAGGTCATGGTCTCAGGGTCCTGGAATCGAGCCCCACATCGGGCTCTCTGCTCAGCAGAGATACTGTGTAAATGAATAAATAAAATCTTTTTTTAAAAAAAAAAGGAAGAATGCATGAGGTCAAAATAAAGACATATGAAAATACAGTTTAACCACCCAAAGATAATCTGACAAGCTAACAGATAATAGCAGTAATTATTTGTTAGCTGAGTTGATGATGATTAAGAATATTCCCTTAAAAATTATTTTTACCAAAAAATTTTATTTTTACCCAAGTATTAGATGAAAAAGTCAAATAGGATTAGAATCTTTGTAACTAGTAGTTGTTTTTCTGGGATCTCTCGTAACCATTGCCCTGGCAATCCCTTTGCTGTTTCCTTTGTGTTGTTCCTTCCTCATTTTTGGTTTACTTTTGCAGTTTGGTGGAACTCATCTTCCAGGTGCTTTGAGAAAGTAAATGGGAAGTAAATATTTTAGTGCCTTCCAAGTCTTAAAATGGAGCATGTTTATTCTACCCTCAGATTTTTTTTTTTTTTAATTTTATTTATTTGTCAGAGAGAGAGCGGGAGCGAGCACAGGCAGACAGAGAGGCAGGCAGAGGCAGAGGGAGAAGCAGGCTCCCCGCCGAGCAAGGAGCCCAACGTGGGACTCGATCCCAGGACCCTGGGATCATGACCTGAGCCGAAGGCAGCCGCTTAACCAACTGAGCCACCCAGGCGTCCCCTACCCTCAGATTTGATTGATACTTTGGCTGAGTCTGTCTGGAGTTCTAGATTGAGAATAATTTTCCATCAATGTTTGGAAAATACTGCACTTTTGTCATGTAGCATTCAGCATTGGCTATTGAAGTCTGAAGTCATTTTATTCCTGCCTCTTTGTGTCTGGCCTTTTTTTTTTTCCCTTGAAAGACTTGTGGCATCTTCTTCATCAACAGTGGTTTGAAATTTCATATTTTATCCTTATATTCATCTATTTATTTTGCAAGGGGCTTTGTGGACTCTTTAAACCTTGGAAATTCAAGCCTTCAGTTCTAGGAAATTTGCTTGACTTAATTCTTTGATGATCTCTTCTGGTTTCTTTGTTTTTTCTTTCTGGAACTCCTGCTGTTTAGATTTTGGACCTCCTGGACTGATTTCCCCATTTTTCTTTTATTTTCTCTATTTCTCTTGCCTTGATTTTTGTCCTGATTTTTTTTTTATTAACATATAATGTATTATTTGTCCCAGGGGTACAGGTCTGTGAATCATGAGGCTTAGACATTTCACAGCACTCACTATAGTACATACCCTCCCCAATGTCCATAACCCAGCCACCCTACCCCTACCCCCCCAACCCCCAGCAACTCTGTTTGTTTTGTGAGATTAAGAGTCTCTTATGGTTTTGTCTCCCTCCTGATCCCATCTTGTTTCATTTTCCCCTTCCCTACCCCGCACAACCCCCCTGCCCTGCCTCTCAAATTCCTCATATCAGAGAGATCATATGACAATTGTCTTTCTCTGATTGACTTATTTTGCTCAGCATAATACCCTCTAGCTCCATCCATGTCGTTGCAAATGGCAAGATTTCATTTCTTTTGATGGTTGCGTAGTATTCCAATGTGTATATATACCACATCTTCTTTATCCATTCATCTGCTGATGGATATCTAGGTTCCTTTCATAGTTTGGCTATTGTGGACATTGCTGCTATAAACATTTGGGTGCATGTGCCCCTTCTGTCCTGATTTTTTGTTCATGCAACATGTGTCTAGTTTTTTGCTTAGCATAAGGTTTGCAGGGTTCATCCATGTTGTAACATGTATCAGTACTTCATTCCTTTTTATGTCCTAATAATATTCCATTGTATTGATATACTACATTTTAAAAAAAGAGTTTTAATTTATTCATTTGAGAGAGAGAGAGAAAGAGAAAGCAAGAACATGAGTGCGGTGGATGTAGTTAGAGGGAGAGGGAGAAGCAGACTCCCTCCTAAGCAGGGAGCCTAGCATGGGGCTCAATCCCAGGACCCCAGGGTCATGACCTGAGCTGAAATCAGATGCTTAACCATCTGAGCCACCCAGCACGGCACCCCTGATATACTATGTTTTTAATCCATTCATCAGTTGATGGGCATTTAGGTTGTTTCTACTTTTTGGCTATCAGTAATGCTCATTCATGTATGAATTTTGTGTGGCTGTATATTTTCACTTCTCTTGGGTATATACCCAGGAGTGGGATTGCTAAGTCATATGGTAACTCTGCATTTAACCTTTTGAGGAACTGCCGGGCTGTTTTCCACAGTGGTTGCACCATGTTACACTCCTACAAGCAGCTTGGAGGGTTCCAATTTCTCTGTATCTTCCCCCACATCTGTTATTCTGATTTTTGATTATAGCCATTTTAATGGGCGTGAAATGGTATCTCACTCTGCTTTTGATTTACATTTCTCAGTGGGTAATGATGTTGAGCATCTTTTTATGTGTTTATTGGCCATTTGTTTATCTCTTTGGAGAAATGTCTTTCCTGTTGTTGATCTCTACTTTAGTTCCATGGTGTCAAAGAATACATATTATATGTTTTTAATCCTTTTAAATTTATTATGATGTATTTTGTGGCCTTCCATATGGTCTGTCCTGAAGAATGATCTATATGTGGTTAAAAAGAATGTGTCTTCTGCAGATCTTGGGTAGAATGTCCTGTATATGTCAGTTAGATTGAATTGGTTGATAGTATTGTTCAAGTTTTCTATAACTTGGCTAATTTTTAATCTTTTTTTTTAAGATTTAATTTATTCATTTGACAGGAAGAGATCACAAGTAGGCAGAGAGGCAGGCAGAGAGAGAGGAGGAAGCAGGCAGCAGGGAGCCTGATGCGGGGCTCGCTCCCAGGTCCCTGGAATCATGACCTGAGCTGAAGGCAGAGGCTTTAACCCACTGAGCCACCCAGGGGCCCCAATAATTTGGCTAATTTTTATTCTCATTCTCTTAATTATTGAGACCTCTTTGAGGTCTGTTTCAGCTTTTACTTTCTGCTTGGCTCTTTTGACTCTTTAATTATATGCACACAGCTAAGCTTGTAAGACTAGTGTGAGGCCTCTCTTGTGTCTGCTGTGCCTTTAAGCAGCCCCAGCCAGAAATTTGTTTCCCCTATCCAGGACTACAATCTCAGGCTAGCAGATCTGAGCACTTGGCCTCTTTTGCTAACCCCTCTGGGAGGTCACTTCTATTGACAGCAGGCCTAGACCTGGGCATTGTCCACTGCTCCAGATGAAAGTGAGCCTGCCTCATCCTGGAAAAAACCCCACTCTGACAGAGCTGGGGTGGGATGGATGGAAGCAGCTCTGAGCCAGAACATCAGAGGTTCCTACTGCTTTTATCTAGAGTTCAGCAGTTTTTATATCGTGAGTGTTTCTTAGCAACATAAATAGGCCGCAGAAGTATTGGAACATACCACGCATGTTTGCATCTCTGGATCTTTGTACTTCTTCACCTGCCATGAATATTCTTCTCCCAGAGTCCATGGCTTGCTCTCTCAATTCATTCAGGCCACTGCTTATTTGACTTCTCATTAGAGAGCCCTTTTCCATGACTACTCTATTTAAAGTAATATTCCCCCACTCCAAACCAATTACTACTCTCATATGTAAATCTTATTACTACCTGGCACTTTGGTAATTTATTTCGACTGCATTTTCTTCTAAAATGCAAGCTGAGGACCAGGGACTGTATCCATTTTGTCCTTTCATAGCCTCAGAACCTAGAATACAGCCTGATACACAGTGAATGAATACATGAGTTGAAGTCACTGGCGTTTTAAAAAGAGGTTTGTGGTTATTAGACATAATGATAACTTAATTGATTCCTTGCATCTTTCTAGCTCCTTAGCACATATTTACAAAGTGTTTTTTTGCCCACATCACTTCATTTCATCCGCAAGTGGCCCTTTGAAGTATTATTATCCCTATCTTTAGATAAGAAACTTGTGGCTTAGGGTGGCACAGCTTTACCTAAGGACACAGGGATAAGAAGTAAAAATCTGGGATAAAATCCTATATCTCTTGATTCTAGTATCGTTAACATTACCACTCAAAACTATTACCTGTGGAAATAAAAGGTGTTGCAAGGGAAAGTGATGAAATCTCCTTTTCTGCAGAGTTTTAGGAAGCAAACACACCTGTTAAACTGTGTTTACAGTATACATTGGGGAGCGCCAGGGCCACCTGATCATCACCTGATGATGAAGAGGCTGCTGAGTAACTTTGTTCCCATTTTGGGTTTCTGGTTAAATTTTGTTGGGTGGAAGAGTGGGGAGAAAAGAAATTAGAGCAGAAAAATACCAAAATATATACTTTGACAGGGAAAGACCTC
Source organism: Taxidea taxus jeffersonii (assembly GCA_003697995.1). Lineage (NCBI taxonomy): Eukaryota > Metazoa > Chordata > Mammalia > Carnivora > Mustelidae > Taxidea > Taxidea taxus. Next base: position 46,695 of record ML109176.1, read on the forward strand.
TATTAGATTTTAGAACTGGAAGTGACTTAACGTCACCCCTCAAATTATACCATTCCTTTTCCTCCACATTCCTCAAATGATGAAACTCAAGACCAAGAGGATAGATTCTTTCACTGTGGTCATCAAAACTAGTAGCTTACATACAGCTGGGCTGTCAATTTTTAAGTTATGTCCTGCACCAGTGGTCCTGTTAGGATCGATGAGATTGCCAGTTTTCCTTTTCTTGGTGTGTGAAATGTGGTAAATACCAGTCTCCCACACAGGAATTCTTGTCTAGTATTCCACTAGGTAAGTTCCTTCACTTAGCTCCTGACATTCCACTTTCCAGAGGCCCCAAATGGCACCAGGAGAGGAGTTCACTCTCTCCCTGTCTCCCATACCAGACTATGAGCTGCTTTAGGACATGGACCGTCTTTTTCATCTTTGTACCTCTGTGTCAACAGTACCCATCACACTATCTTACTGAGTACAGAATGGGTGCTCTGAAAATATCTAAAACAGTTGAGTTAGGCCAATATATATTAAAAGATCCCTATTGCCTCTCTGGTCCTATGCTGTCATCATTTAATCTCTATCAGAAAACTCATGTTTTGGAGCTACTCTGTCTCTTGAATAAACAGAAATGGTATGATATTTTCTGCCTGGACCTGCCCTAAAACCTGCTGCTCTTGGCCCAGGTTTGTTATAGTTTGCATGGAAAAATCAAGTTGCTGAGATTATAGTAGATTCAATTAGCAGTGCTGATAAGGTTCATTCTTAGGGCAAAAGATTAGTGAAATGGATAGCATCCAGTCTGGGGAGAAACTCACAGTGCTCTTGAGGCAAGGGGCTCCTGATGCTCTGTATCTTCAGGTTGAAGCAAGGGTATCTGATGCCATAATGTGTCTAGTAGGTTTTAGTAAGGAAAGGAAAAGGAGAGTCAAAAGTCTGTCTGGACTCCCATTTACCATATCAGAAAGAAATAAGGAATTATAATGATAAACTTCATAAATATTCAAGTTTTTGTATTTTCCCACATTTTTATTTACCACATTTTTTATTTTATTACCTGTTTATCGTGGAGAGTGAAATTCATGGAAAAAGAATTGTGAGCTTGTCTTTAGAATTTGGACTAGGGAAGGCAAATAGAGAATCTGTAAGCTGGCTTCCCAATCTACAACTAGGCTTTGGGTAGGAGAAGGAACTCCCAAGGGACTGAGAGGAGAATTGTGGCTAAAAGAAGAAAGGGAAGCTGACCGAGTTCCTGTGACTGGCTACACACAGGTGGAGAGTTTGGAGGCTGCTGTGGGTTTGAGAAGGGGTGTCAGAATGAGATTTCTTCTGGGGATTGGTGATCCTGGTAGTTTAAGCGTCATGTCAAACTGGACCTGATGAAACTGGCTTTTTTCTGCTGTCCAGAATGTGAAGACGGTGTCTGAGACCCCTGCAGTGCCACCGGTTTCAGAAGACGAAGATGATGATGATGATGCTACCCCACCTCCGGTGATTGCTCCACGTCCAGAGCACACAAAATCTGTGAGTCTGTGGGGATGTGAACAGCTTTGGGATTTATTAGAGCTTGCAGGGGTGGGATGGGTTGGTGCTGAGGCCTAGAGGTTTAATACTCTGGTAGGGGTCCTTGGATTTTGGAGCTGGTGAAATCACGGAACCACCTTGACTGAAAAGTACTTTCTGTATGATTAAAGACAAGAAATGGTATATTTATTTGTTACTGGTTTGCATATAGTCCCAAAGTGTCCTAGATAATTGGTGTTTATGCTAACTCAGCCCTAGTTTACTTAGCCTGTCCTCCAAAGACAGGAAGATATACAGAATTAATGTTACTTAGTGCAGGGCTAATATAAATTATTCTAGTCTCCTGGGAAGCAACAAATTAGCCTGCTACAGATCTTTTCTTCCCTGCTAAATGTGTAGCATTCTACCTCTTAGAACATCACTGATGATACTGAAAGACCCAAAGGAATTTATAAATACATTAGCGCTATTAATATGCTGGGCATCAGGAGTGTATTTTGATGCCAGATATTGGCAGTGATTTTTATTTAACTTCTTCTGAGGTTTTTGCATCTCAGAATAGCCACAGTCCCTCTGCCCTCGCTTTGCACAATCTGGTTCCCATGTCTTTTACTTGATTTAGCATCACTGAGCACTGACCTGTCATCAGATGATACTCTATTAATGTTTCTTTGTTTGACTCTTTATATGACGAGAGCTTTATAATGAAAGAATGATCTGGGGCTTAAACTCTTTGATAATACCAAAAAAGGCTGCCTTTGGAGTAGAACATTCAGGGAGGTATTCAAGCAGAAGTTGGTTGACTGGCTATGGGAGATGGTGTGGGGGAATTCAAGGGGCTTAGACAACCTTTTAGGATGAAAACTTACAAACAGGATCTATGGAATCACCCTTTCTATAGGTCACAAATCACCTGAACAAAATTGGAGAGTTGTCAAGATACCTCATATTGATATGGCCTTTTTCAGTTTGCAAGCTTGTTCATTTAAAAAATGTTCCCACTAAACCATGAACTGTTCAAAAATAGAGGAAACATAAATGAGGTAGTGGTTTACATAGTTCTTGGTAGGTATTAGAAAGGTGGTAAATACTGAGCGACAAATGAATTAATAAATTTGATCTTCCTAAGCATTCCTTTCTCAAAAGACATTGTTATTTCCTAATTGTTGTGTATAGTGAGAACAAGGAAAGCCATTCTTTTTATTTATTTATTTATTTATTTATTTATTTGAGAGAAAGACAGAGTGAGACAGCATGGGAGGGGAGGTCAGAGGGAGAAGCAGACTCCCCATGGAGCTGGGAGCCTGATATGGGACTCGATCCCAGGACTCCAGGATCGTGACCTGAGCCGAAGGCAGTTGCTTAACCAACTGAGCCACCCAGGTGCCCCAAGGAAAGCCATTCTAGCCACAGAGGATGGGCCTGGACACAGAGGAGGAAGAACATAGATTTTGTCCTAGGAAAAGGGATGAGTTTGTTGGGATTTGTTCTTCTGTGGATTTTCTAACACATACATATAAAAGAGGCTCCCAAGTGTCCTCTGTGCTAACAAAAACTGGCCTTGGCAAATTCTTGTACCAACAACGCAGGTATACACACGGTCTGTGATAGAACCGATTCCTGTTACTCCAACTCGGGATGCGGCTACATCTCCCATTTCACCTACTGAGAATAATACCACTCCACCAGATGCTCTGACCCGAAATACTGAGAAGCAGAAGAAGAAGCCTAAAATGTCTGATGAGGAGATCTTGGAGAAATTACGTAAGCACTTTTCTAAACTTTCCTTCTGTATGTGACTGAATGAGCACAAAGATGGAAAAATATTGCTGAAAGGATCCCGATCCTAGGCTTGGTCTGTGTGACTGCCTGGCTATGCTTGATATCTTAGCCACATAAAGTGTGCTTCTCACCTTACTCCTGCACCCACCTCCTCTGTCTCAGCAGCCGCAATTGGATATCACATTAGGATGGGAATTGAGGAGAGAGTGGATAGCTCACTGCAAGGGCTAGGCACCTCTCAACCTTAAAAATAAAATAAAATTTTATTTTGATATAAAAATATATTTTTTTATTTTTTTATAAAAAATAGCTTTTATGTAGTAAATAGTCTGGAATGTTGTGTTGAGAAAGACTGAGGCCTTGCCCATACCTGGTAGGAAAGATTGCTGTGATTATTAGTGCTTACCATTGACTTAGGAAAAGACTGGTCTGCCATCTTGGTTGTGGGAAAAGAGGGAAGGGAAACTAACATTTTGCAAGCCTGTACTGTGTACCAAATGACAAGCAAGGTATTTTCTTCACTTTTTTGGTCCCTTTATTGCTCAGATTAACCCTGGGAGGACAGACATTATAATCTTCATTTTTTTATAGTTAAGGTATTTGATGCTCAGGGATGCTAAATACTCTGTCCAAGGTCACACAGCCAGGAGGTAACAGAGCTGGGGTCAGAGCCCAGCTTGTGCTCCTGTAATTAGAGCATGCTGCCTCTTGCTCTCAGGTGGAAACTTCCATTTTGCTTTTTTAGTAGCCAGATATGGGGTATATTAGAGTAGCTTGTTTCTGTGTCTCAGTAAACTATAAGATAATTCATATTAGAAAGAGGGACAAGGTTGACCTTTGGGCTTGGAAAAATCATTTATGAGACCTCTCATTTATCCTTTGTACCTACTTACTTCTTTTTTTTTTTTAAGATTTTATTTATTTGACAGAGATCACAAATAGGCAGAAAGGCAGGCAGAGAGAGAGGAAGAAGCAGACTACCTGCTGAACAGAGAGCCTGACATGGGGCTCGATCCCAGGACCCTGAGATCATGACCTGAGCCGAAGGCAGAGGCTTAACCCACTGAGCCACCCAGGCGCCCCCCTACTTACTTCTAAAGGGGATTTAATGTGACTGTTTTGGCCAACTGCACAAACTAGCACTGCTCTCTAAAGCCTAGGTTTCTGGTTCTTTAGCTTAGCAGCTCTCAATTTTTTCCTGATGATTCTTGTTTGATTTTTTTAAAAAATTCACTCTTTTATTAAAGTTGCCCTTGCCCAGAGCCCTTATGAAATGATAAAGTAAGAAAAGCCACTTACCTAGCCATCTGTATATATATAGTATTTTTCTCTGAACCAGATTTGTCATACTTAGAACTTCGAATTGTGAAAAGCAGACTGGCCTGAGAGTTAAGGGAACTTGGGTTGAAGCCCTAGCCCTGCCACTGACTTGGATCTTGGGCAATTTCCTATTGTTTTCTGGGCCTTCTTTTGCTCATCTTTTAAATAGGGATGCTAATACCTCTCTTATTTGTAAATCAGATGAGATAATACATGTGAAAAGTATCAAATCTTAGTAATTGATGTTAGGGAGAGCACAGTGGACTGGGAGACCAAAAACCAAACTCCTAATCTTAGCTCTGACACCAGTTTGCTGTGTGACCTTGGGGGAAAGTATCTTCCCTTCTGTGGGCCTCAGTTTCACCATCTCTGGAGTACAAGTTGTGAAACCCAACCTCTCTCACACCTCTCTATCTTTGCACTTGAATTACTGTCTCCTGTAACCTCTCCGACTTTCTCTCCCTGGCTAACTCCTGCTTACCCTATAAAAATCAGTCCAGATATCACTTACTTTCTGAAGACTTTCCAGTCTGTATTTTATGCTTCTTTCTGGCACACAGTTGCAACAATTGTATTTTCATGGAACTATGCTTACATGAGACTGAGCTTTTTGAGAGGAGGGACAGTTTTAACTGTGTCTTATCTATCCCTATATTCTTAGTATTCAACATAGGGCTTGGTACATAGTAAGTGAGCATATTAAATGAGTAAGTGTTTATTGAATGAATGAATTTAAAAATGAATGAAAACTGTGAATAAAAGCAGTAAGGAGATGAAACTTTTGGTTGGAACTTACAGGTAAAATCTAAGGACTTGCTTAGTATGGCTTTGGGCATTGGAGGTAGTTCTTTAATCCTTGCCAGCTGCGGGGCTTGGGGGAATATGGGGCCTGTTTTGTATCTTGATCTGGGAAAAAAATGATTCATGGTCTCTGTTTCTTTCAAAGGGAGCATAGTGAGTGTGGGCGATCCTAAGAAGAAATATACACGGTTTGAGAAGATTGGACAAGGGTTAGTAGGGGCATTTTCTTTCCCTAGAGAAATGACTTAAAAATTGTGTATACTGGTATATATGATTTTGCCTTTGTTTTGCCTCTCATAAACCTTGTTCTTTCTCTACCTCACCCCTGACCTATCTGGAGGTGTTATGTTAGGCTGACTTCAGGTTTGGCAGAATTATGCTTAGTTTGAAAGATGTGCCATTAGCTGACCATGTTGCTAAAAATAATCATTCAGCAAGAAAGCAAAAACCATTTACTTTCATAGCACAAAACCTCCTTCTCAGATTACAGCTCTGCTTTTTTAGATTAACCTGGTTTACCTGGCACGGAGACCTACCAGCACTAATATGAAATGGAAGGCTCAGAACCGCAGACCCCTCTTCTAGTGTAATGGGACCTGTTTTTCTAGGTGGATGCCAGGATTCATGTCTGCTCTCTGATTTCTTCTCTGCATCTCGCATGCTGCCCTCAGTATACTGAACTCAGCAGATCTTACCTGAGTTCCTGTTTATGTGCTAGACACTATGAATACAGCTATGAATCGGACACAGACTCTGTCTTCAAAGACCATGTTTATGGAAAGAGACAGTCAAACACAAAATTATAATATACTATGATAAGTTTTTAAATTGTTTTGCCATTGTTTTGAGCAAAAGAAGCCAGATATAAAAGACCAGAAACTGTTTGATTTTGTTTACATGAAGTTCAAGAACAGGCAGAACTAATTTATGCTAAAAGAAGTCAGAATAATGGTTGTGTCTGGGAAGGGCATGTGCATTGGGAAGGAGCATAAGGAACTTTTGGGGATGATCTTTGTGGTGAACACATGGGTTTTTAGATATTGAAAAATCATCAAGTTGTACACTTAAGATTTGTGCAGATTATTTTATACCTCTGTATAAAAAAGCAAAATAACGAGATTTCTACAGGCCTACCCAAATAGCTAAAATTAAAAAGAAATTAGGAAAAAAAGTATCTGATTTCTACTCAGTGTTAATTTCATGAAAGCATTGTTGCTAATTCTTCATGAAAGACCCAAAAGTCTTTCAAGTTTTGTTTTCTTTCTTGTGCGTCTAAGAACATTTGAAAATAAGAGGGGCGCCTGGGTGACTCAGTGGGTTAAAGCCTCTGCCTTCGGCTCAGGTCATGATCCCAGGGTCCTGGGATCGAGCCCCGCATTGAGCTCTCTGCTTGGCAGGGAGCCTGCCTCTCCCTCTCTCTCTGCCTGCCTCTCTGCCTACTTGTGATTTCTGTCTGTCAAATAAATAAATAAAATCTTTAAAAAAAACAAAAAGAAAAGAAAAGAAGATAAAATATTGCATTATATAATGACGTATCTGTACAGCATTCTACAGCTTATATCTGTTATTTGCATCTGTTGTTTAATTTAAACCTTGAAATTAACCTGGATCTTATCTTTTCCTGGTCCAGCCCTTTTCCTACTAAACATGCTTTTGTGAGTCTGGTTATAAGGTATAAGGTAGTTAACCTTGAAGAGGAATTATTTTCCTTGCCTCAAAATAATCTGGGATGGCATTTCCTTTAGTTATTACATTGAGATATTAAGAATGTAGCAGAAAGATATACAGAAAAATGTGGGCAAGTTAGGTCCCATTTAGGGACTTTAGTTTCTTCGTCCATAAATTTAAGGGAGAGGTTATGGACTCAGAGCCTTTCACCTCCAGAACTTCTGACCCTTTCTTCATTCAGATGTATGAGGCCCATAAATAGGCAACATCTGCAAAATGTTTTTTCCATTGCTTACTTGACAGTTCCCTTAGTGCTAGGGGAGGAATGAAATATTTATTAAGTACCCATTCCATGGTTTTAAAATATAAATGGCAGGATGCCTGGCTGGCTCAGCCAGTAGAGCATATGAGTCTTGATCTCAGGGCGATGAGTTCAAGCCCGTGTTGGGCATGGAGCCTACTTAAAAAAAGTTAAAAGAAATAAATGCTACACAAATATGATGAATTGGTACTATTATATTTTTTTGCTCGTTTTTGCCCTTTAAGACCTGAAGATTTTTTTTTTTAACCTGGAATTCATATGTCTTTTCGAGATAGAAATAACCAGTGAGCCTGACTTCTAGACCTCTGTAATCATGGAGACATAGTACCAAAATGTCCAGTCCCCATGGGCCTGGGCATATTTGCCCTTTAAGAATGATGCTTCTGGTAGGATGGGGGAGGATGGGTGTAGGATGATAGATACCAACTTTATGACAGAAAATGGCTAAAGGTAGAATGATAAGGCAATGGAGAGGTAACTGCCCATACAAATAATCCAATTCTTAGAGCCCATATCTTATGAGCACAATTTTCTGGCATGTAGGTAGGCTTCTATCTAAAGAGTGGTGATATGCGAAGCTGGTGACCATAATTCCTAGCTGTAAGGCATACTTACAAGTGACTTTTCTCCCTAAATTGACCTGACTTCCCTAGATAGCATAATCTCAGGGCTTGCCTGGAATGCATTTTATTAATACATAAAAAATATATCTGATGTATGGATTGTATAGTTAAAATATTGTTATATATCACTCATCTACAGACATACAGGGCTCATGATTATAGACACAAAGTTAAGTTTTCAGATATGTAGAATGGACATGATTGCTTTCCTAGCATTATTCATAGTATTTCTCTGCCTCCCTTCCTCCTACTCTTTTTCTGTTTGTATGTGTGAGTGTGTATATGTTTGTGTATGTATGTACATTATATGCGTGTATATGTGTAGTGAGATTATTTTTCCCTTGGAGATGGGGTAAGACTTAGTTCAGATTTTCTAGGAGCATATGCATTTGAAAAAACATTTAATATTTTATGTTTGAAAAAGTGAAAACCTATTTTACAATATAAACTGCAAAATAAAACTCACATATCCTCTTATATGATAAATGATTGAAAACACTGTTCTAAAGGTTCATAATATAAAAGCTGGAAAGTCACCATGAGATTATTTTTCTAGCCTTTTAGTTGTTATAGTTTTTTAATATAAATTATAATTGAATATAACACACATAAGTGTACAACTCAATGAATTTTTAAAAAACAAACACACCCATGTAACTAGTACCTACATTAAGAAACAGATCATTAGTGTTACCCCAGAAGTCTCTACCCCTTTTTGCTTAAAATATAAGCCATCCCCCCAACTTCATTCTAAAAATTTCCCTTGGACCACTTTCCTCTCACTCCTCACCCCTGGTTGAAATTATAGATTTCATCTTACTGAGGTCTACAAATGAAGAGTTTGAGGCCATAAGGGGTTAAAGGAGGGGATGATGAGAGAAGAGGATCAATCATCCACCAAGGATGATGGAGAAGAGGAGAAGAAGTAAGAGCAGGAAACTATCTTATATTGAAGACCTATTTTATAGTCTAGGCACTTGGCTAAGTGCTTTATGGACTAATTGATTCAAATTCTCTTATCTCTTATTTTCACCAATGAGGAAAGTAGAGCTCAGAGAAATTAACTTATTCAAGGTCATAGCTAGCAGTTACTAGGTAGACCCTTCAGATTGTAACTTAGGTCTTTTGGCCACTAGAGCCTATATTCTCTTTCTACCTCATACTGCCTCTCATGCAAGAGAATAGAGTAGGGGGAAGGGGTGTTGGGGAGGATTATTTTTGCTGCTATTATTATTAACACTTGCATTGCCAGGTTGTATATAGAGATGCATTTGACAGATGTCACTTCATTTAATCCCTATTTTTTTTTTCTCTCTCTCTCACCTGTCCTTCAGTGCTTCAGGCACTGTGTACACTGCAATGGATGTGGCCACAGGACAGGAGGTGAGTATTAATCACCAACTATTGCTCCTTCAGTTCTGCTGGGTTGTTATTGTTGTTGTTATTATCATTATCATCATCATTATTATTATTATTATTATTTTCGTTAATTTTTAGTCCTTCTTAGCTCAATAGGGATACTTCTATTTTCTTACTATGGCAGACTAGAACTAAACAGAGTAGTAACGTGATGAAACTTATAGATTTTGGAAAAAGTCTCTGCGGCTACAGTGTGGGGAACAGATTAGAGGAGATAAGCTTGGAGCAGGTGAGTCAGGCAGTTATTGTGTAATTCTAGGTGAGAGATGATGGTTTGGACTAAGGTGGTAGCATAGTATGAATAGAAGGAAGTGGCTAGATTTGAGAGGTACTTAGGTGGATTTGACAAAATTTGGTGAGTGACTGAATATGAGGATGACTCACAACTGAGTGATCCTGGTCAAGGAGAAAGTAAAAGGTGGAAGTATACAGTTAAAGAAGTTGGATACTGCCTGAGAGACCCTCTTGTGGAATTGCCTAGTGGACTGTTGTGTATATAAGTTTGGTGTTTGGTAGAGGAATCTGATGTGCAAGAAATTTAACTTTTTTTTCTTTAAAGATTTATTTATGTATTTATTTATTTAGAGTGAGCAAGTGAGCAGTCGGAGGGGTGGAGGGAGAGAAAGAGAGAGAATTCCAAGCAGACTCCATGCCAAGCATGGAGCCCTGTGTAGGGCTCAATCCCACCACCCTGAGATCATGACCTGAGCCGAAATCAAGAGTTGGACGTTTAATCAACTGAGCCACCCAGGTGTTCCTGATGTGGAAGAGATTTAAACATGTCTCTTGACTCATAATCTAGTGGTCCTTCCTTTACTCTGTGCCCAGGATTCCCATTGACATTAAAGTCCTCCTTTGGAGGCACCTCTTTGTCTCCTTCCTTTCATTACTCTGACTTTATTGCTAAGGCCTGGTGACCCAAGATCTGTAGCAGAAGGAAACCATGAAGGGAATACAGAGTACTTGAGGTTTTCTTGCATTCTACTCTTTGGTTGCAGAGCAGGAGTGTTGGCAGATGTGTTGTGGATGGGAGCGGCCCAAGGAAGTCCTTAATTCATAGAATGCCAGGACACAGAGGTTGTGAGAGAGACCTCCTGTTCTGGTCACAGAGTTGGGCTCGTTGGAGTGAGGCTACTAGTACCTGCTTGTATATGTTTGGTGGTTGAAACCCTCTGGTGTACTGTAAAAAGCAAGGTTAATAGGATTAGCACATATTTTACCTTGCTCTTGTGAGTCATTTATAAGCATCTAGACCAAATATTGAGGCTCTGTTGAGGGTAATTATTATGATTAAGGATTTATTCATTGTTTGTTGAGATGAGAATTCAACAACCTAGATGTTTACTGTTACTTATGTAATTTTGGGCAATTCATTTGACTTCTCTAAGCCTGAATTTTATTTATTTACAAACTGTGCATGATAACATATACCTACCAAAAGTGTTGAAAGAATTCGTTAAAGCAGTGCATGTGAAAATACATCATAAATTTTAAGTATTAAAGTTACATGTTTATTACATACAGAAAAATTACATATTTATTAGTTTTTATTTGTTCCACAAAGCAATTGCTGAAGATGAGCCTTATGACACTTTTTGTTCTAAGAACCATGTGAAATATTGAGTCCTGTGCAGGTACACAGATATTAAAATCATATATAAGTGTTAGAGGCCACACTTTCCATTGGATATATGTGAAAGTCTTATAGTATGGAGAACAGATTGGAGGATCGGAACCTGTATTAAAGTAATGGTGAATAGGGGCGCCTGGGTGGCTCAGTGGGTTAAAGCCTCTGCCTTCAGCTCAGGTCATGATCCCAGGGTCCTGGGATCGAGCCCAGCACTGGGGCTATCTGCTCAGCAGGGAGCCTGCTTCCTCCTCTCTCTCTGCCTGCTTCTCTGCCTACTTGTGATCTTTGTCTGTCAAATAAATAAATAAAATCTTAAAAAAAAAAAGTAATGGTGAATAAGGAAGGGTGGTATCATTGAGCCAGTTTTAAACATGATGAATTGGAGGCAGAGATAGAAAAGAGGTGGTTAACTGATCTAAGAAGAACCCTATGAGGTAGATGATATTATTTCCTTCTTACTGATTAAGAAATTTGAGGCTGAGGGAGTTTAAATAACTTTTACAGGTTTATGCTACAAGCAGTTAGCAAGGACTGGGTTAGAATCTTGATTTTAAAGCCTAAACCTTGCTCTCTGGACAGCAAAGCTACAGCAGAACTAAGAGTAGGTTCTAGGTCCCTTTGTCATGTTTCTGGCCTCTGGGACCCTACAGCTCTTGATGAGTGACAGTGATGGGCAGTTCCTGGAGAGGCCTGGAGCCTGTGTGTATGAGAAGTTGGCTGCAGGAAATAGAAACTTGACTTCACCATATGCCTGTCTGTGGTTACAAAACTATGAATGGAAGCAAGTCCATTAGCATGGCTAATGCAGTGTGGTCAAGAAGGCCTCATTTCCTGCCCCAGGGAGTATAAATCTTTAGTGGAGTTGGTGAGATGCTCTCAAGTCTTTGTGAGTGAGTGCTCATTGGGGGTTATCCACCGGGGAAGAGCAGAAGTATTGTCTGTCACATATAGGAAGCTTAGCATGTTAGTGCCAGGAAGTCTCCCAGTTACACAATTATTTTGCAAGCCCATTTTTAGAGGGAATGTGTTTAATAGAAAGAATAGACTGGAAGAGACTTTGGAATCAAATGGACCTGAGGGCATTGATTATGATGTTGGGCAATTTTCTTGTACGCCTCAGTTTCCATTCCCTTCTGAAAAATACAGATAATGATTTTCACTTGGAGGGTTGTTGTTAGCTATTACTGAAGTAACATCACTAGAGTACCAGACATAGCCCTGGCACATAAGTAAGCATTGCATAAACAGTATTGGCGGGAAGGTGGCTGGTTTTTTTGTTGTTCCTGTTGATGTTGTCATTCTTGCTGCTCAGTACCAGATATTCCCCAAATGTGGTTGTTACTACAGTTTGCATTTGCATTGTTGTCTTCCTTTATTATTTAAAATTTTTACTTATATTTGAGTAACACATTGACCACTATCTCCTATTTAGTTCTCAAAACAATCCTGCAAAGAGGGGAACCAGGGTTGGGGTTATTATCCTCAGTGTATTGATGGAGAGACTGAGGCACAGAGAGCTTGTGATTGGTCAAGGTCAGTAAATGATAGACCCAGAGCTTAGGTCCTCAGCACTCAATCCCAGTTCTTTTTCTGTTATAAGAATGCTATGTGCTAGCCTAAAAGGGACTGATCAGGTGAAGGACATTTAGCCTAGCCCATGGTTAGTGAATATTGAAAAGGACCCCTGGTATTTTGCCACCACCTCTATGTTATCCTCTGCTTGCCAGTCATCTCTTTTGCTGCTTCCAGCAGTGACCTCTTTGAGGTTCATAAGCCCTTTCCTACCCTCTAGGATGGCCAGATGAACTCCAAAGGCACTCCTTTGCCTCCAGATCTTAATATATGTTTTAAGGGCTCACTATAGTTCATGTAATATATCTTTACATCAATGTGTTACTCTTCAGACATTAGAAAAAGCTAATAATCAAACATTATAAAAAGCTACAGCCAGACCAGAAGCCTAACCTGATAGGAGACTCCACTCCAAAGCAAATTCTTCTCACTTGGGGTAAGTGATGGAAGTAGTCAAAGTGTTTAAAAGAATCATTTTTGTTCTTCCTGATAAACTGGATCTCTGCAGAAGACAGCTTATGCTTAAGAAATAAGAGGCAGGGTTTTTTTTTTCCCCCCATAAAAATAAGTATTATTCTTTTTTTTTTTTTTTTTTTTTACACTTCTTGCTGCTTCTGGATAGACTGGTTTACTTGTTCTTTTAGGTGTTCATGTTCTTTTCTGTTAAGCAGGAAAAAGAAAATATCTCTAGGGAATAAACATTTAGCAAATAGTATAAGTTCTATGGACTAGAATAGCCTATTGCTGGAACTATTTATGGTTTAAAAACAAAGTACTTATCAACCCACTGAATTCTCTCTTTCTGTCTTCATTTCCACAAACATTTCCACAAACAGTCACTGTGTGTTAGGTCCTGCACTTGGTACCAGGGATTCTGAGTTTTCAGATGAGCTCTCTAGCTTATAGCTTCTAGAGATACACACTCCAGCTAATCATCCTGAAGGTAGTTTATGTGGTAAGTTCCCTAAGAGAGGTATAAATATGATCTTATGAGGCTTTAAAGAAGAGAAAAAGCCTATCTGGTTTAGAGAATAAGGTTTCTTTTGGCCTGACACAGAGGATAAATAGCTTTTGAACATGTGAAAAGCATGCAAGGCACTCCAAATGGAGAGAAGATCAGATCACAGAGTATGTCAAGGAATGCAGTGGGAGGAAAGATCTTGAGAACTTTGAATGTTGGGCTGAGGAGCATCTCTAGGCAAACAGAAGCCATTTATGATTTTTGAGCAGGGGAGAGTGTTATCAAATGTGTACTGTGGGGAAGATTAATCTGGCCATGTGTACAGAATAAATTGGCATCACTCTCAAGGGTTCTAATCATGACTTTGCTACTGAATAGCTGTGTATGCAAGTCACATATCCTCTCAGAATCATGATCTCCTTATCTGTCAAAAGGAATCCATAGTAATAGTTATTCCATAGGCTATCTCTGAGGATTAAATAAAGTAAACCTGAGAATACCTTACCTAGTACTTGACACATAGAAGAAATGGATGCAAAAGTGCTTTGGGAATTCATTTATTTCTATAGATAAAAAGCCTATGAAGTTCTTTTTGATACATAAATATTAGGGATCTCATCCCCCTTTTCTCTCTCAATGTCAACTCTGACTCATCTTTCTACAGCAAGCTCAGAAATTTCTCTCCCCCTTTATGAAGCCTCTCATTGCCAGATTGAAAGAGTTCTTGCTCTGTTTTGTGTTTCTATAGCGCTTTGTATAGACTTTTGTTATAGCATACTGCTTTTTTTTTCCTTTTTCTTTCTCCCTCACTCCCTCTCTCGCTCTTTCTTTCTTGTTTCCTTTCTAGCAGGGGAGCAGGGGGCAGAGAGAGAGAGGGAGAGAATCTTAAGCAGGCTCCATACCAGTGCGGCACCTGATGCAGGGCTTGATTTCACAACCCTGAGATCATGACCTAAGCCGAAATCCAGAGTCAGACACTTAACAGACTGAGCCACCCAGGTGCCCCCCAGCATACCTGTTTTATATTGTGATTTTTGAAAAGTATTTTTCTCATATAAATATTTTATTAGTAGAAGGTTTGATTGTCAAATTTTGTTGCGTATCAGAATCACCTGAAGTGTTTATTAAAATGGGACCTAAAAATCTTTATTTCCAGCAAATTGCTAAATGATGTTGATGCTGCTGGTCTAGAAACCTCATATTGACTATACTGGTTTATGCATATTCTGCGAGGGCTAAGACTGTATTTTATTCATCTCTGTCTCCTTCATGTTTAGGGTCTTGTACTAAGTTGTTGCTCAGTAAATGTTGAGTGACTGGTTGCACACTGAATGTACTCTGATTTCAGGTGGCCATTAAGCAGATGAACCTTCAGCAGCAGCCGAAGAAAGAGCTGATTATTAATGAGATCCTGGTCATGAGGGAAAACAAGAACCCAAATATTGTGA
This sequence comes from Taxidea taxus jeffersonii, assembly GCA_003697995.1. Taxonomy (NCBI): domain Eukaryota; kingdom Metazoa; phylum Chordata; class Mammalia; order Carnivora; family Mustelidae; genus Taxidea; species Taxidea taxus. The sequence goes on from ML109176.1 coordinate 61,756, forward strand.
ACTACTTGGACAGGTATGGACTGATAGACTGTCACAGAGATCAGCCTTTGGAACTGATGAATGGTGGAGGAGGCACCACCAGCACTCTGAACTGCCTCTACTTGAGAATCTTCTATGATGCTTGGCTCTCTGCCTCCAACCTTGTATCCTGCTGGACACTTCTGATTGCTGTGTAGTCCTTCTGGGTTAGATGAACCCTACTACCCTGTAGCTTCTAACACCTGATCCTAGAACTGTCTATTCTGCCTCGGAGAGGCCCTTCAGCACATCTGCCAGAGTCAGACATGTAGGTCTTTAAATCATTTTACATCCTAGATCTTTCCTTATCCTGCTTGTCCTCCTGAATAACTTCCAGTTTGTCTTAGCTCTTAAAATTTGACAGTCAGTAGTTTCATTTGAGATTTGACCAGTATGGAAAGAGTAAGACTTCTCTTTTGTTCTAAACTCTACATCACCTAATGATTTCATTCATTGTTTTATTTTTAGGAAGCTTGTTTCATTGTTGACCTATTGTGAGTTTACAGTCAGTTAAAATCTCCGATCCCCCGCCCTTTTTTTTTTTTTTTTTACAGTAAACTGGTAATGTAGAACTTTTTAGTAACCATCATTAAATCCAGTTTTGATTATTTCCATCCATTATTCCAGCTCATGAGAATTCTGGTCTTCAACATAATAATAGTGGTTACAGCTAACATCTGTGTTATGCTTTACTTTGCACCAAACACTTTGATGAACAGTATCTCATTGTGAGATGGAGTTTATTATCTGTATTTTACTGGTGAAGAAACTGAGGTTCATAGAAGTTTATAACTTGTCCAAGGCCAATAAGCCAGTAAGTAGCAAATGAGGGTTTTGGATTTGAATATTCCTAGCACCAACATCCATGCCCTTTCCATCATATCATGTTCTTTTCTCCTGTATATGAAAGAGAAAGTGAGCTTCTTGCCTGTTTCAGAGACATCACCAGTGGAGGTGATACTGGATAAGTCTTGGGAGTCTAATTCCTTTATTATCTATGTTGCATTGCCATCTATATTTCATTTCTGTCAGATTCTGCCAGATTTCTTGTTTTGCATCTAAAATATTGGTAAGCCTCAGTTTCTTTAAAGAGGCAAGGAGTTGGACTTTGACCTTCCCAACACATAATGTTGATAAGTATAGTGACTAAAGCCGCCTTCCTTTCTGGGGGACGATCGTCTCTCCATGATGGGGATCACAACTGGCTCTGAAAAATTCTCTGGAAGTTATTATTCACCTTCCCATCTCTTTGAAGAACATATTACATAAAGAATATATCTTGTACAAACTACTGAAGGCTATAAGGCTACCAGATTTTGGCTCAGGATAAGGAAAAATGAAAGCTCTTAATAAGGATAGGGGCATTAAAAAATGAGTCTCATTAAAAAAAAAATGAGCCTCCTATCTCTGGAGGTATCTAAACAATAAAATGCATGACCATGTTGTTGAAGGAATTTGTGTTCTGGGAATAAGATTAGAAGATTTATAAATTTATCAGTTGCGCCTTTGCTGGTGTTTCCAGAGGCTTGTACTGTGAAAATAAAAATAAATCTGTGCCCTCAAATAACTTCTAGTCTGGTGTGGGGAAAAAGAAAATACCTAGGAGCTCCTGTTGGGGGACAGAAGTGGGTACCCTTATCCTGAGCATTAAGTGAAGGTATTGCAGTGGAAAATCTTTGGTTTTTGTGAGTTGTCTCAGATGATGACGCCAGCCATATTTGTTCTTCTCCAAATATGTGATGCTCTGAGGCTTTACCTTGAGAGATGGTTTTTGAAGGTACCTTGGCACAGTGTAGAGCCACAGAGTTTTTGGGACAATCTGAATTTGGTTGTGCATTGTCTTAGTTTTGACAATGACATGTTAGGCCCAGGTAAAGAAGCTCTTCTTTGTCAGTGTCCAGAGGTGTCTTGGACCCTCATATTTCTTCCTCTAATCAGTCCAAGGTGACAGATGTCTCCTTGATGTGCTTTAAAGAAACTGGGTAAGAGGACATAATGGGCATTCTTTGTCAGGGAACAAATAGGCTCATGTCAGTGGAGGGCCTTTTACCCAGTCCTAAGTTATCTTTTGGCGCAAATCCTTATAATCTCTCTCAAAAGAGACTGTTAAAGAACACCCTAATCTGTCATATATATTCTTCCTGGAAATTAAAAAAAACTACAAGACTTTTAGTTACAAAGAATATGGAATCTACAGAAAGAGTACTAGGTTCAGAATCAAGAGAATAGGATTCAAATCTTACCTTTTGCTGGAGGCCATCTTTTTTTTTTTAATAGTCTCTCCATCTGCCCAGCAGTAGTCCCAATATCAGGATGACAATAAGATGCCATACCACACAGTTTAAAGCTAGTCCATTATAGCTCCTTTGTCTGAGGCTAGCAGAAGAGTCTGTAGGGCTCTGGGCTATTCTTCTTTTCATTTGTCTTACCCTGCAGCTAAAGAAACTGACCAGAGAGGCTAAGTGATTTTTTTTTTTTAATTTTTCACAAAATAGTGCTGAGTGATCCAGTCCCTGAATGATACGACTGGTTCTAACTCATGTCTCCATAAACTCTGTAGGGGACAGTACTAAATGTCAGCCGTTGGCTTACCAGAAGAGGCTTTGGCTCTGCAACTTGAATTCATTTCATTTCTAGAATCAGAGAAACTCAAAATGGAGATCATTGCCAGCATAATGACTTTGTGTATGATACTTTATAGCTTTTAAATGGCTTTTACAGCCATTATTTCATTTAATATTTACAATTAATTATCTTTTATTTTGCTCATTGCTTTACTCAGTAAATATTGGCATCTATAGTGTTGGACTCTGGGGATAGTCTTGAACAAGACCCAGTATTTGCTCTCATGGAGCTCAGATTTAGTAGAACTCTCAAGGACATTTGGGGACTTTCCCTAGTATTGGAAATATGGATTCCCATCTTTGTCAGATGTTTGGGTGCTCTCTGCCTTGATGCTTCTAGAGGTGTGAGAATTGTGCCTAATTTTGAGAAGCATTACTTTGTGCTGTGATGAAATATAATTGTATTATATCTTCAACCTAGTGATCTTAGTTCTACCATTTGGGACTTCACAGAACAGTCTGCTTTGTTTTCTCCAGGAAAATCCTTGAGAGATAATCAAGTTAGTATTTCTGTCCCCCAGATTGCTTCTCCCCAGAATAAAGAACCCTAGACCTTTCCAAAGCTGTTAGAGATGGAGGTTCACTCTGTGTATATGCTTAGCCTTTGAAACCCAGGGCTATGGCTCAAGGTACTCTGTTCCTTCTTACGCTTTATCTGTACTCCTACAGTTACCTCGTGGGAGATGAGCTGTGGGTTGTCATGGAATACTTGGCTGGAGGTTCTTTGACAGATGTGGTGACAGAAACTTGCATGGATGAAGGCCAGATTGCAGCTGTCTGCCGTGAGGTAAGGCCAGTGGCCAACCAGCCTTGAGCTGAAGTGGCCTTCATATCAATGTCTGTCAAAGTTCTGCACTTGATGGGATCTCAGCCTGGGCACTAGAGGTGGGAGAAATTATTCTTCTCTTTATCTGTTTTGAAATTTCTATCACTATGACCTGCTCTTTAAAGATAACTTTATTCTAGCACTGCGTGTGGTGCATAAACAATGAATTTTGAAACACTGAAAAGAAAAATAAAATTTAAAAAAAAGATAACTTTATTCTGATGATAAAAGTATATACCCATTGTAGAAAAATCAGATATTACATGTGTATGTAAAGTCACTCAATTTCAATCTTAAAGGTGACTGCTATAAATGCTTTGTAATATTTTCCTCTTTATATGGATATATATTTTAATCATAATTTTATTATACTTTCCTATTTTCTTCATGTGCTCTGAAGGAAATAAAAACAGAGTAAGAAAGTAGTGACAGAGGAGGTACTATTTTAGAGTAGTCAGGGACGGTTTGCCATAGATTTGAATAAAAATCTGAATATACCGAAAAGCAAGCCATGGAAAAATCTAGGGTAAAATGCTTTCAAGCAAAAGAAATAGAAAATGAAACAAAAGTAGGTATTTTCTTTTCATTGCTGTTGAATGTCTAAGGTCTGTAATATGCTGGTGTAACGGGAAAAAAAAAAACAAAACACCTCTTTACAAAGCCTCTTTGAGAAGCCATGTCCTCAGGGGATAGCCATATTTTTAAAAGTTTTCAATTAAATTCCAGTCAGTTAACATACAGTGTAATATTAATTTCAGGTGTTCAGTATAGTGATTCAGTATTTCCATACGTCATCCAGTGCTCATCTCAGCAAGTGCATTCCTTAATCCACATCCCCTGTTTAATCCATTCTCCCCTCTGGGAACTATCAGTTCATTCTCTATAGTTAAGAGTCTGTTTCATGGTTTGCCTCTCTTTTTTTTTTTCCTCTTAATTGTTTGGTTCTTAAATTCCACATATGAGTGAAATCATATGGTATTTGTCTTTCTCTGATTTACTTCGCTTAGCATAATACTGTCTAGTTCAATCCACATTATTGCAAATGGCAAAGTTTCATTCTTTTTTTTATAGCTGAGTAATATTCCATCTCTCTCTCTCTCTCTCTCTCTCACACACACACACACACACACACACACACACACACACACATCACTTCTTTTCTACCCATTCATTAGGTGGTGGACACTTGGGCTCTTTCCATAATTTGACTGTCATAGATAATGCTGCCAAAAACATCAGGGTGCATGTATCCCTTTGAATTAGTATTTTTGTATTCTTTGGGTAAATATCTAGTAGTGCAATTGCTAGATCATAGGGTAGTTCTATTATATCTCCCCTAAGCAGCCCTTTAACACATTTTTTCCTGATCACATTTCCCCTGTGAAGTATTAATACGATAGATATACTACATATCTCTTTTCTTTATGTACTGTAAACCTTTGGAAAGCCACAAACCACAGTACTATCTAAAATATTTTTCACTCGGGACGCCTGGGTGGCTCAGTTGGTTAAGCGGCTGCCTTCGGCTCGGGTCGTGATCCCAGCGTCCTGGGATCGAGTCCCACATTGGGCTCCTTGCTCAGCGGGGAGCCTGCTTCTCCCTCTGCCTCTGCCTGCCACTCTGCCTGTGCTCGCTCCTGCTCTCTCAAATAAATAAATTTTTAAAAAAAATCTTTAAAATATTTTTCACTCACTCCATGATCTGATTTTCACTGATTGAGGTTGCTTGCATATGCATACTTAGGGAAATCAATTTGCCCCAACTTATTTATCTTTAAAATAGGAATTCATGCTATATATACAAGTTCTAAAAGAGATCACCCCCCTTTAAAAATAGTTTTATTGAGATATAATTTATATACCATATAATTCACCCATTTAAAATATATAATTTAATGGTTTTTGGTATATTGAGTTGTACAACCATCACCATAATCCAGTTTAGAAAATTTTCATCACCCCCCAAAAAAACTCCTTACCCATTAGCAGGCACTGCCCCAAATACCTCACTTCTCAGCCTTCTCAGTCCTGTGCAACTACTAATCTATTTCCTGTCTCTATAGATTTACTTGCTCTGGACGTTTCCTATAAATGGAATCCTACAATATATGGATGTTTGTGACTGGCTTCTTTTCCTTAGTATAATGTTTTGAAAGTTCATCCATGTTATGGTATACATTAGTACTTCATTCTTCTTATTAACAAATAACATTGCATTTATTTATCATTCATCAGCTGATGGGCATTTGGGTCATTTCTACTTTTTGGTTATTATGAACAATGTTATGTACTTGCACAAATTTTTAGGTGGATATCTGTTTTCATTTCTCTTGGAACTTCTGGTCATATAGCAACTCTATGCTTGTTTGAGAGATGGCCAAACTATTTTCCAAAGTGGCCGTACCGTTTTATATTCCCACAAACAATGTATGAGGTTCTAATTTCTCAAAATCTTTTTTTTTTTATCATATTTTGTGACATCCAGAGGCCAGGATCTCTCCAGCTTTCTAAGGAAAGCAACTCTTATTTTTTCAGGGAAAAGCTGCTTCTGAATATTAGTTTGTTCTTAATTTAGCCATTGGAATATTCTTCAAAAGTGAAGTATTGATTTGAGAACATTTAAATAGTGTTTTGCAGTTGGTCTGCATCTTTTGTGTTTTTCAATTGGTAGAAGCTTATAAAATTCTAACTTTGGGTTATGGACTTAAACTAGTAGATTTAGTAGCAAACCTGAGATTATCTTTTCTAATCCCCACATTTTACAGATGGGAAAACTGTAGCCTAGAAAGCATAAGTGATTTGTTTCGAATGATGTTGTTGTCAGGTAGTGGAAGAACCAAGCATCTTCATTATTCTATTCAGTCTCTGTTACTCATTCTGGCTGCTAATTATAGATGTTTTTCAAGGCTTTTTTCTTTCTCCTTTTCTATAATATTTGCCAGTTTCAACCATTCCTATAACTTAAATCACTTGGTCAAAAATAACTCATAAATACTTATCTCAAGTCCAAATCTATAGAACTTAAGACTCGTATGTTCCATTGTCTACTGAACATTTATCTGCCAGTGCTTCGTAGGTATATAAAATTGAACATACCCAAAACAGTACAAATTATCTTCTCACCAAAAATATTTCTCCTAACTTTACTGTTTCTAATATCACTTCCATATGTCTCAGATGTGACTCTTTTTTGTCACTTTCCTCCAGTTTTATCTTTATAAAATCATTCCATTTTTCCTCAGTAGTTTTGCTTGGGCCTTCGTCTCTTTGTTAAGGATCTAATATTTGGTAGGAAAAAAAAAAACAAACCAAAAACTCCAAAATACATCGGAGGAACTCCTGTAAGAAAACTACGGTAAGGTGTATTATAATAAGCTATATTATAAGAAAGGCATAAAGCAGCACCAGGTTAGAAGAATGCTTAGCCAGGAGATTGGAGACTAGACAGTAGACCTGCCTCTGCCACAAATTTGGAACTAGTTCTTTCCCTCACTGGGATCTCACTTTCTTTGTCACAAAATAAGGAGGTTGGATTAGTTGATTTTCTGTAAGTCTTCATATATAAGTTCTTTCTCTCTCTCTTTGCCCATCTACTTCAATAGTGCCTACAGGCTTTGGAGTTTCTGCATTCCAACCAGGTCATTCACAGAGACATCAAGAGCGACAACATCCTGTTGGGAATGGATGGCTCTGTCAAGCTAAGTGAGTAGGAGTGATGATACTTCTCTTCCTGATGGGACCCAGTATCCTGGGGGAGGGTAATCATACAATAGTAGCTACAAGACTCAGCACAGGATCTTACAGTTGCACTTTGGAGATATTGCAGGTTCCGTTCCAGGCCACTGCAGTAAAACAAACATGGTGATAAAGCAAATCAAATTAATTTTTCCCAGTGCATATAAAAGTTATGTTTACACTGTACTATAGTTGATTAAGTGTGTAATAGCATTATGTCTAAAAAATGTACATATCTTAATTAAAAAATACTTTATTGCTAAAAAATGCTAACCATTATCTGAGCTTGCAGTGAGTCATAATCTTTGTGCTGGTGAGGGTCTTGCCTCAGTGTTGATGGCTGCTGACTCATCAGGTGGTGGTTGCTGGAGACAGGGGCAGCTGTGGTAATTTCTTAAAACAGTAATGAGGTTTGCTGCATCAATTGTTTTCCATTTCACAAAATGATTTCCCTGTAGCATGCAATGCTGTTGGATTGCATTTTACCCACTGGAGAACTGCTTTCAGAATGGGAGTCAGTCCTCTCAAACCCTGCTACTGCTTTATAAACTAAGTTTATGTAATTTTTAAAATCCTTTGTGTCATTTCAACAGTCTTCACAGCATCTTCACCAGGAGTAGATTCCTTCTCAAGAAACCACTTTCTGTGCTCATCCATGAGAAGCCACTCCTCCTCTGTTCAGGTTTTATCATGAGATTGAAGCAGTTCAGTCCCATCTTTAGGCTCCACTTGTAATTCCAGTTCTCGTGCTGTTTTCACCATGTCTGCAGTAGTCAGAACATATACATTTACCCATTTAAGTTTGCCATCCTCTATGTGTACAGTTTATGGTGTCCCAAAACAATTACATTAGTAACATCAAAGATCACTGGTCACAGACCACCATTACGAATATATTAATAATAATGAAAAAGTTAGAATATTATGAGAATGATAAAATGTAACACAGAGACATGAAATGAGTAAATGCTGTTGGAAAAATGGCATGGACAGACTTGCTCATCACAGAGTTGCCACAAACCTTCAATTTGTAAAAATTGTAGTATCTGTGATGTGTCATAAAGCAGAGTGTAATAAAAGTAGATATCTCTGTATTTCTTGGGATATGCAGGATCTTTATATTACTCAGCACTAGACAGGGTGTCATTTCTTTTTTTGTCCATTCAGTTATATGTTTAACCAAAAAAAATTTACTGAATGCCTCCTATGTGCTATGATGGGCACAAAGATACTTTTGCTAGTTCTCAAGTAGCTCTCAGTCTAGTACTGGAGTCATAAAATACATAACTAGAAAATAGAGTTTAGTGTAATTTCCTTGGTTCATTCATTCAGCAAACTTTTATGAAATATCTATTATACTTGGGCTTTCTGGGATTAAAAAAAATGTGGGGTGCCTGGGTGGCTCAGTGGGTTGAAGCCTCTCCCTTCAGCTCCGGTCATGATCCCAAGGTCCTGGGATCCAGCCCCACATCCTAAGCAGGGAGCCTGTTTCCCCCTTTCTCGCTCTCTCTCTGCCTGCCTCTCTGCCTACTTGTGATCTCTGTCTGTCAAATAAATAAATAAAATCTTAAAAAAAAAAAGAGTAAGAAGACATAGTCCTTCCTATCAAAGGCCTCATAATTTAAATAAACATGTAATTGCAATTTAATATGAATGAACTATAAGCAGAACATTTTGTTCAAAAGTGTAAGGACCAGTAGCCCAGACCAACAGGTGTGTTACAGGTGGACAGGCAGCTGTGAGAAGATTGTTACCAATCTTTGTCTGCGGGCACAGGGTAGGAAACTGATGAAAAGCAGGGCCATGCCTACTCATAGGTGATTAGAGTTTAAGTCAGGGACTCATGCCCAGGAAATAAAGCAAGGACCTAGACTGCCAGATTCTGAGGCATGGGAATGGTTTTTTAAGAAGAAAGCGAAACAGGGCAAGTAATCAAGTTTAAATGGGGAGCTTTGGACTTTGATGCCTAGTTCTTCTGGTTTGAGGAGCAGTAAGGGGCCAGAGATTTTTTTGTTCCTCCTGCTTCTTTTCAAGGTTAAATAGAGGACAGGGTAAGAACCAGTCTTGAAGGTGGCAGTCATATAATTCCAGCTCTAGAGAGACAAGGTATTGCAGTGTCTGAGACCCAGGCGGAGCTTGACTTCTAGGGATAGGCACATAGTTAGTACTTGGGAAGGAATACCCTAAATATAAGTCCATTCCTTCTTTTCTTTTCTTTTTTTTTTCCTAGCCGATTTTGGGTTCTGTGCCCAGATCACCCCAGAGCAGAGCAAACGGAGCACCATGGTGGGAACTCCATACTGGATGGCACCAGAGGTTGTGACGCGGAAGGCCTATGGACCCAAGGTTGACATCTGGTCCCTGGGCATCATGGCCATCGAAATGATTGAAGGGGAGCCCCCATACCTCAACGAAAATCCTCTGAGAGTGAGTGTTACTAGTCCCATTTCAAGATGTTTGAGCTGTTGTCTTTAGTCCCAGGAAATGGGACTCGGGCTATTCCCTACAGTTTTCAACCTGGATCTGTCTTTTCTGGATGATACTTGGCACTGTTGGGTTTAAAGTATAAATGCTCAAAGGAAAGAGATATTAATAGTCACTCATTCATTCAACAATTTTTTGAGTTCCGATAATGTAAAAGAAACTGTTCTAATGGTGACGAAAAAAATAATATGTAGTAACAGAAGATAAGTGATGTGAGAAAAAGCTGAGTAAGGAACTTAAGAGAGTAATGGGGAAGGAGGAAGAAGTGTGCTATTTTATTGAGAGTAGAGAAGGAAGTCCTGTCTTTTAAGTTATTTGAGTAGAAATCTGAAGAAAGGAGCAAGCCATGAGATTAATCTGATGCAAGAGTTTTCCAGGTATCAAGTATACAAAGGACTTGATTTGAGAACATACTTGTATCCTGGAGAAAACCAAAGAGGCCAGTGTCCCTAAGTGAGTGAGCAGTTTGCAGATGAGCTGATAAGATCAGAGAACTAGCAGGGAGCTGAATCAGGTAATACCTAGTGACCTTTGTGAGAACTTGGCTTTTATTCTGTAAAAGATTTGAAGCTACTGGAGGATTTTGAGCTGAGAGTAGTTTGACTTAATTTATGGTATAAATTGATCATTTTGACTGTTTTTCTGGAAGAAATAAAACAGACTGAAATACTGTTATAATCGTTCAGGTAAGAGTGGTGGCGTGGACTATACTGGTGGCAGTAGTAATGAAGAGTGGTTAGACTCAGGAAATACCTTGAACATATATAGCTGACACGATGAAATGGATATCAGAGAAAGAGGAATCAACAATGCCTATAGATTTTGGGCCCTAATTGCTGAAAGAGTTCGTTTGCCATTTACTGAGAAGGTTGAAGAGCAGGTAAAATGGGATAATAGAGCTCATTTTGAATGTGGTGATTTGAAATGTTTATTAGACATCCAAGTGGAAATACTGAGTAGAGTTGGGCATATGAGTCTGGATTTCAAGGATGAGAGGTCAGGGCTATAAATATAAATTTATGAGGAGGTAGTATATAGTTGTCTTATTTAAAGCATTGGAACTAGATGATTGATGAGGTAACTCACCTGGAGAATAAGGTTTGAGTACTGAGCCCTGGGTTCTCTCATGCTTACAGGTTGGAGGAACTAGCAAAGTAGACCAAGGAGTGACCTTCCTAGTTGGAGGAGAACTGAGAGAAGTGTGTCCTGGAGGCCAAGACAACAAAATGTTTGGAGGAGGATGGACCACTGTGTCAAATGTCACTGATAGATCATATAAGATAAGACTGAGAAATAAACATTAGATTTGCCAATATGGAGCTTAGGGATGAGCTTGACGATCGATATCAGTGGAGTGATGGTAATGAAATGAATGATAAGAGTAAATCTACCAGAATGGGAGAAGAAGTTGAAATGGCATGTGAAAGCAGTTGTTATACTTTAACAGCTTTTACTCTTAAGGGAACAGAAAAATGGAGCAGGAACCTGAAGTGGAATTGAGGGAGGGTTTTGAGGTGTTTTTTTTTTTTAAGATGATATTATTTTGGCATGTTTGTGTGCTGATAGGAATGATATAGTGGAAAGAAAGAATGTGGTCATGTGCAAGAGAGAAGTGATATCTGTAGGAGTGATGTCCTGAAGTAGATGAGAGGAGTTGGATCAAGTATTGAAGGAAAGAGTATTAGATTAGAATATGGATAATTTGTCCATTGTAATGAGAGAGGGAAAGCAGAGTATATGAATACAAATGCAAGTAGGTTGGTAATTTTGGTCATGGGCAAATAAGAGAATTATTCTGATTGCTTTTATTTCCTCATTTCTCAACTTCCCATCCAGTGCAGGAATTATGTGTGTGTTGGTGGTGATAGGTGGTCATCTCATCTTAACAGGTTACCTTTTGGATAGCTGATTACTGGAAAGTGATTCAGTGTACCAAACTGAAACTGCCTGAATGTCCCAGCCTTGCCCTCATTCCACATTCCACACATCTTCCCCGATCTTACAGTGGCCTTGAAGATGATGATCAGTATGGTGTGGATGGAAATAAGACTGGGATTAGAATCAGAGGACATAAACTCATATGAATAGCTTGATCCCAGACATATGTTTCTGGACTTTATCTATGAAATGGGGATGATGATTCTTGCCTAGTCTATTATCCAGATTTATTATGGTCATTAAATGAGATAGTGTTTGTGTAAATACTTTGTGAATTAAAGTGCTGAGTGCTTGAAAGGACTTTTTTTTTTAACCTGTCCCATAAGATGGTCCATGTTAGGAGACCAGGGGAGGCAACAAGGAAACAGATTGTTGCTTTATGGAACACTTGCTTTTTATATTCCTCTCCTGCTAGAAGAAATCAATTCTTAGGTAACTAAGGTGAAGGCATCAGGAGTAATTTCCTCCAGCAAATGGGCAGATAGATATTTAACTTATCATCAGGCTAAGTGAATAATAAACTCTTTAGATTTATAATCAAGAATAATAATAAACCCATGGGTAAGGAACACACTTCATAAGTTTATAAAGTGCTTCCCAATGTACTGTCTTATTTTTACAGACATGTGTGATAGGCACTGTTGTCATCCCTATTTTCCAGATGAGGAATTTGGGAGTTCACTGGCTTGCATGTGATCACATGGCCTTTAAATATTAAATCTGATCCTTAGGTCATATTCTTCCCAGTATACCAAAGCTGCCTCTTTGTGTCCTAGAGGCGTAACACAGCTGACCACATTCCAGAGAGCAGATCTGGGCACTAAGCGAGAACTGCAGCTAGAGCCTAAGGTGATTCTTCATTTGTATTGCCAGGCCTTGTACCTCATTGCCACCAATGGGACACCAGAGCTTCAGAACCCAGAGAAGCTGTCAGCTTTCTTCCGGGACTTTCTGAACCGCTGTCTTGAGATGGATGTGGAGAAGAGAGGTTCAGCTAAAGAGCTGCTGCAGGTAATTTTCCCTATGCAGGGAAGCTCCAAATTCAAGGGATCACTTAAACCAGCCTTTTTTGCTTCATTTTTGTCTGTGACGCACTACTGGCTCCTCACTTACAACTTCCCACACTCCATTTATATTCCTAGTTCCTTAACCTCCTCCATCTCTGGGCCTTTGTTTGTGTTATTCCCTGAAGCTCTTCCTCAGTCTATTAAAACTCTGTACACATTCATAGGCTCAGCTTAAAAATCTACTTTCTGAGCTTCTGCTGAACCTTGCCTGTACCTTTCATCAGCACTTCTTTTGTTTTGCTTGAATTAGAGTGAGATTCTGCCAGGTTGTGGGGAAGCCTGGAGTCAGGGGTTTGCCAAGCTTTTTAGACTTCCATCTGCTTAATCCTGAAATTACATAATTATTTCATATGGTTGCAAAAACTGCTTTTAGCAAGCTACCACCTAAGTAGTTTACCTAAGTTTACCACATTAAACTTGATGGTGGTGAATAATCTGTAGGTAGGCACAGTTAGTTACTTCTTTATTATGAGGACCAAGAGCAACTGAGCAAGGCAGGACAGACCTACTGCATTAAAGGTAGTTATGAGCAACCTTGTCTTTCCCACTAGATTATTTATAATGTTTATCTTCTTAATTTCTGGGTCTCCTCTTATACCTAGGACCTGGCTTAGAAAGGGTATTCAGAAACTTTATTGAATTGAATGAAATTGCTTATTTACCTTCATTGAAATGCTACCCTCTAGAACATATTTAGTATCTCTTTGTAACCAGGGTTATGGATTTACAGAGCTCTGATCTGTTAGATATGAAATTTGGGCTCTGCCAAATGTAACCCATTAGTGTCTCAGATCCTTTGGGACTGAAAACCCCTTATAACAGGCAGTACCATATAGGATCTCTTTGCCTTTCATGAGGTTTGCTCTGGAAACCCTAGACATGGAAAAACGTTCAAATTCTATTTTAAGGCTGTGAGTGGTAAAGATATTGTTCATTAGGTACCAAATTATAATTATTGAAAGATTAGTGCCCTCTAGACTTTTCTTCCTGATACTATAAGTAATAATAAATGCATTATACTGAATCTTTACCACACTGTAGTTACCTAAGTGACTTATATGTTCTTTTCATCTATTCTTTATAACAACCCTGTGATTTATAGGTTCTAGTATTACCATTTTTATAGGTGAGTGAGTAAGTTTCAAGTGTTTCGTAATGTTTCCATGATTATATAGCTAATATGTGATGGACCCAGAGTTTTATCCTATGTCTGTTTGGTATCTTAAATCACAAAAGCTTCACATGTGTTTCTCCTGTGAGAACACATCTATGGATGAAAATACTTATGTTGGAATTTGTATCTTTTTTTTTTTTAAGATTTTATTTAATTTAAATTATGTGACAAAGACAGAGATCACAAGTAGGCAGAGAGAGAGGAGGAAGCAGGCTCCCTGCTGAGCAGAGAGCCCGATGTGACGATGTGACGTGGGGCTTGATCCCAGGACCCTGGGATCACAACCCAAGCTGAAGGCAGAGGCTTTAACCCACTGAGCCACCCAGGTGTCCCTGGAATTTGTATCTTCATGATTTAACCAAGATATATTTTTTTTCATGTTTTTGTAGTAATTTATTTATTTTTTCTTAATTTTTACATTTTTTTATAAACATATAATGTATTATTAGCCCCAGGGGTACAGATCTGTGAATTGCCAGGTTTACACACTTCACAGCACTCACCATAGCACATACCCTCCCCAATGTCCATAACCCCACAACCCTCTCCCTCCCTCCCTCCCCCGGCCCCCCCTCAGTTTGTTTTGTGACATTAAGAGTCTCTTATTAACCAAGGTCTTTTATTTCTTTCATAGTAACTGCTTGTTTTCAGTGCCTTTTTATATCCTATATCTGTCCAAAAAGATGAGGCAACTTCCAGCAACAAATATGGGTATATATGCCTATATGTATATGTGCCTGTACAATATACAATATGATTGATAAAAGGACTTATAAGGATGGCAGAAGGATCAACTATGCTAATCATCTGAGTTAGTTTTGTTTAAACTTCAGATTTGGTTCTCAGTTTCCTGGTGGCCAGGACAGAAAAGGAAATGTGATAGTTCCTATATTTCTTATCAAATGGAAAAATGTCACATCCTCGCAACACAAAGCCTTTTTACTACTAAATGTAAGAAAAATCATTTTTAGTGAAAAGGCTCTGAGTTACATAAAGAATTGTTTTCCATAACAGTTTTGGTGAAAATGTAGGTGCAATTTTCCTACAGTGTTTTCTACAGAATGATCTTCTTTAACAGTTGTGGGTGTGGCCCAAAGTACAGCCCAGTGAAAGTGATTTGGGAAAGGACCAAGCTATTGAAGGCTTTATTGGATTCAAAGATAGAAAAATAAATTCCTAGATCAGTGCTCCTAAAATGTAGTATTGCCATATACCATTGGGTCATGATCAGTCAATACTTTACCCCAGAGATAATTATTATTCTGATTATCACCATAGGTTAGTCTTACCTGATATAAAATGGAATCATACAATATGAAATCTCTTGTGTCTGGCTTCTTTGACTCAGCATAATGTCTGTGGAATTCATTCTGTTGTCACCATATCAATCATTCATTCTTTTAATTTCTGTGTAATTTTCTGTATAGTATTAAAATACAACTTCATTCATTCATTCTTCCATTCTCTTTTTTGGGGTTCATTTTAGTTATGACTGTTGTAAGTAAAGCTGCTATGAACATTCTTGTGTGTGTCTTTTGGTGGATACACAAACTTAGTTCTCTTGGAAATATACCTATGAGTGGAAATGCTGGGATATAGCAAGGAGTGTGTTTAAGTTCTAAATAGATACTGCCAAACAGCTTTCCAAAACGGTTTTGTTATCTTTTAAAGATGTGCTTCAACTTGGGGATTATCTGAAGCTTTCCAGGCAGCACCTTGTGCAAATATGGATGCCCTTAATGTCTTAAGATGATTACTGAGGAAGAATGGTATATAGTCATGTGTCTTTGCTCTTTTCTTCCTTTCTAGCATCAGTTCCTGAAGATTGCCAAGCCCCTCTCCAGCCTCACTCCACTGATTGCTGCAGCAAAGGAGGCAACCAAGAACAATCACTAAAACCATGCTTACCCCAGCCTCATTGTGCCAAGACTTCTGTGAAATAAATGCTCATTTTAGAAATTCCAACCCCTGATGCCCTCTCTTCCTTGCCTTGTTCCTCCCATTTCCTGGTCTAGCGCTCTCATGATTTTGATCCTTAAAAACCATGTGTCCAGCATTGACGAGAACTGCAACTGACTAATCAGATGATGGCCATTTCTAAATAAGGAATTTCCTCCCAATTTGTGGTTGTGAGGGTGGTTTATGATCAAGAGTTTATATGAATAAACCCTTGGATTCCTATTTCTACACAGTAAAATCTTCTCTCCCCACCCCATTCTCAAACCTGATAGTCAGTTCTTGACTCTTTAAATTTTTGGCTTTATAACATTATTGATTTGTAATCAGTTGAAATTTCTTTAGTGCTTGCTTTTCCGAGGCTGAACTGCCCAAACTCCTATTGTACTTGAAAATTGGAACAGTGTGAGGGGTGCTGTGAGGGTTGATAACTTACCAGGGACATGAAATGGCTCATCTTCCTGGACCATGGCTTTGGCGCAGCTGATCTCGATATGGGAGAGAAAGCTATGATGTTTTTTCTTTGTGTGTGCTTCTAGCTGCTATCTGGGGGGATCTTCACCCAGTAGTGTTCCCCATGCTATTTCTTGTGAAATGATCTTGGCTATGTAGCAGCTTTTGACTCCCTACATCCCCTAGGCTGCTGCCCCAATTCTGTCTTTGTTTAGAACTTGGAGAGATTTCCTAGGGCACATGCTGGGTGAGAGCAGTGTGAGAAGTCAGGGAAAAAATTTAGCTGCTTTTAGAACAAAGTTGGGTATCAGCATCTGTCCAGCTGTACCTATGTGTTGTTTCAAGAATTCCACCTCTTTCTCCATCTGGAGAAACGAGCTGAAAGATCTTCTGATAGCCTGAGTCTTCAGGTCAGAGGGAAGGATTTCCCAACTCTGAAACTACGTGTTATCTTTGAATGAATTTAGCGACCTGATAAGATACTCTGCCAGCTGTGAGGGGACCCTGTTTTTACAATGCATGGCCGAGCTCTCTGCAAATGGAAATGCTTGCACTGGGTGTTGGGGATGTTTGCTACCTCCTGCTATCTTTGTGGTTTTGGTCCTCCCACTATGATAGGACCCCTGGCCAGCATTGTGGCTTGTCACATCAGTCCCATTGGCTACCTTGTCATGCTCTGAGGTACCACTGCCTCTTGCAGCACAAGTTTTATTTCCTTCAATAAAAGGAGATGAAAATATTCTACTTGGAGTGTGCCTTTCTTCTTTTCCTTTTCACCTACCTTTTCTAATTTTTCTTTTTTTTTTTTAAAAGATTTTATTTATTTATTTGATAGAGATCACAAGTAGGCAGAGAGGCAGAGAGAGAAAAGAGGAAGCAGGCTGTCCGCAGAGCAGAGAGCCCGATGCGGGGCTTGATCCCATGACCCTGGGATCATGACCCGAGCCAAAGGCAGCGGCTTTAACCCACTGAGCCACCCAGGCGCCCCTCTAATTTTTCATTTTGAAATAATTTCAGACTTAGGAAAACTTTAGGTTGTAGGTAGATACTGCCAAAAAATATATTTTCTCCCCGAACAATTTGAGATTAAGCTGCAGTAAGATGCCCCTTTACAACTATGTACTTCAATTCATATTCTTTTTCTAAACATTCTTAATTATAAACAAAGAGAAAATGACCTAAAATATTTATATTTATTTTATAATATATATTATATATGTTATACTTATAATATATATTGTATTTATATTATTAAGTATTGGCTCAGGCGAGTATGGAAGCTGAGAAGCTCCGTGATCTACACCCGCAGGTTGGAGGCTGATGAGGGTCAGGGGTGCAGTTCAAAGGCCTGAGAGCCAGAGAGCCATTGGTTGTATAGATGCCAGTCAAAGTCTGATGTGTGAGAACCAGAACACCCTGGCACAGGAGAAAATCAATGTCCCAACAACGCACTCCACCTTTTGTTCTATTCAGGCCTCCAGTTAATTTGGTAATGCCTTCCCAAGCAAGGTCATCTGCTCTACTCTGTCCACCAATTCATATGCTAATCTCCTCTAGAAACACCCCACACAAAAACACAAGGAGAAATAATGTTTAACCAGATACTGGGCATTCCGTGGCCCAGTGAAACTGACATAGAAAGTTAACCATCACATACTCCATCCCCACCTCCAGGTGAAGGAGCTAACTCCAGCAGGGACCAAGTGAGCTGATACCCTTTACAGTGCTATATGGTTACCACCTTTAGAGCAAGGGGTCAAAAGTAAAAAGGTTGGTGACCCCCAGTGTTGTTTTATGGAAATAAAAAATACAAAGGTACAGGAGATCTTGCATGCATTTACTGAAAGGACAAGGACAATTCAATTGCTTATATGTAACACAAAGGAATGTCAGATGATGGTACAGCCCATCAGAAGACAGGAGTGTTGTACCTCCTCACATTTTAAATTTTTTTTTTTATTTTTAAAGATTTTATTTGTTTATTTGACAGAGCAGGAACACAAGCAGGGGGAGTGGGAGAGGGAGGAGCAGGCTTCCCAACTTTAATATCCACAAATCAATCAATGTGATGCACCCCATTAATAAAAGACAAGAACCATAAGATCCTATCAGTAGATGCAGAAAAAACATTTAACAAAATACAGCATACATTCTTGATAAAAACCCTCAACAAAGTAGGGATAGATGGAAAATACCTCCACATCATAAAGGCCATATATGAAAAACCCACAGCCAATTTCATCCTCAATGGGGGGAAACTGAACTTTTCCTCCCTAGTTAGGAAAAAGACAGAGGTGTCCACTCTCACCACTGTTATTTAACATAGTATTTGAAGTCCAAGCCTGAGCGATCAGACCAACAAAAAGAAATAAAAGGCATCCAAACTGGCAAGGAAGAAGTGAGTCTTTCGCTTTTTGCATAAGATATGATACTCTATGTAAAAAACATGAAAGGCTCCACCAAAAAATCATTAAAACCAATACACGAATTCAGCAAACTTGCAGGATATAAAATAAACATAGAGAAATGTGTTGTATTTCTGTATACCAATGACAAAGCGGCAGAAAGAAATCAAGGGTTCAATCCCATTTACAATTGCACCAAAAACCGTAAGATACCTAGGAATAAACCTAACTGAAGAGGTGAAAGACCTATACTCTGAAATCTATAGAACACTTATAAAAGACGTTGAAGGGGCGCCTGGGTGGCTCAGTGGATTAAAGCCTCTGCCTTTGGCTCAGGTCATGATCCCAGGGTCCTGGGATCAAGCCCCGCATCGGGCTCTCTGCTCAATGGGGAGACTGCTTCCCTTCCTCTTTCTCTCTGCCTGCCTCTCTGCCTACTTGTGATCTCTGTCTGTCAAATAAATAAATAAAATCTTAAAAAAAAAAAAAAAAGACGTTGAAGAGAACACAATGACATTGAAAAATATGCCATGCTCATGGATTGGAAGAACAAATATCAACAGCATTTTTCATAGAGCTAGAACAAACAATCCTAAAATTTGTATGGAACCAGAAAAGATCCTGGATAGCCAAAGCAATCCTGAAAAAGAAAACCAAAGCTGGAGACATCTCAATTCCAGACTTCAAGCTCTATTACAAAGCTGTAGTGATCAAGACAGTATGGGTACTGGCACAAAAACAGACACATAGACCAATGGAACAGAATAAAGAAATCCATAAATGAACCCACAACTATATAATCAACAAATCTTCAATGAAGCAGGAAAAAATATCCAATGAAAAAAGACAGTCTCTTCAACAAATGGTGGGAAAACTGGATAGCAACATGCAGAAGATTGAATTGAACCACTTTCTCATACCATACACAAAAATAAATTCAAAATGGATGAAAGACCTAAATGTGACACAGGAAACCATCAAGATCCTAGAACAGAACACAGCAACCTCGATGACCTCAGCCACAGCAACTTCTTACTAGACATATCTCCAGAGACAGGGAAATAAAAGGAAAAATGAACTATTGGGACTTTATCAAGATAAAAATCTTTGCACAGCAAAGGAAACAATCAACAAAACTAAAAGATAACCTTCAGAATGGAAGAAGATATTTGCAAATAATGTATCTTATAAAAGGGTAGTATCCAAAATCTATGAAGAACTTATCAAACAACACCCCAAAAATAAATAACCCAGTTAAGAATTCCAAAGAAGAATGGTAAGAGACACATGAAAAGATGCTCATCATCACTTATCATCAGGGAAATACAAGTCGAAATCACAGTGAGATACTACCTCAAACATGTCAGACGACGAAAATTAACACAGGAAATAATGGATGTTGTTATAAAGAAAGGGGAACCCTCTTACACTGTTGGTGGGAATGCAAACTAGTGCAGCCACCTTGGAAAACAGTATGGAGTTTCCTCAAATAGTTAAAAATAGAACTACCCTATGATGCAGCAATTGCATTACTAGGTATTTACCCAAAGGATACAAAATATGGATTTGATTCAAAGGGGCACATGCACCCCAATGTTTATAGAAGCATCATCTACAATAGCCAAAATATGGAAAGAGCCCAGATGTCCATGGACTGATGAAGGGATATAGAAGATGTGGTATATATACACAATGGAACATTTTTCAGCCATCAAAAAGAATGAAATCTTGCCATTTGCACTGATGTGGACAGAGCTAGAGGGTATTATGCTAAGCAAAATAAGTTAGAGAAAGACAAATGCTGTATGATTTCACTCATATGTGGAATTCAAGAAACAAAACAGATGGACATATGGGAAGGGGGAAAAAGAAGAAAGCAAACCATAAGAGACTCTTAACTACAGAGAACAAACAGAGGGTCGGTAGAGTGAGGTAGGCAGGGAATGGGCTAAATGGGTGATGGGTATAAGGAGGGCACTTGTTATGATGAGCACTGGGTGCTATATGTACGTGATGAATCACTAAATTCTACTCCTGAAACCAATTTTATGATATATGTTAACCAACTAGAATTTAAATAAAAACTTGAAATAAAAAAATAATACCTACCTTAAGATTCCAAGCAAACAAAATAATGTATGTAGAGCATTTAACATAATCCCTGACACCCAGCACATTCAGTCTCAGTTTTACAATCTTTGAAACCACCTGGTTTGTCAGGAGACTCTTTTACTGGCACCAAAATGAAGGTTTTATAAAAGAATCAATAACTAGGAATCTGGGTTTGCTTAAGCATACCCAATAACTGGTTTCTGGCTATAGAACCAAAAGGTCAATCAAACATTGATTAAAAACTTGTATCCTTATGACCCTGCAGTAGCACTACTGGGTATTTAGCCCAAAGATACAGATGTAGTGATAAGAAGGGCCATCTGCACCCCAATGTTCATAGCAGCAATGGCCACAGTTGCCAAACTGTGGAAAGAACCAAGATGCCCTTCGACAGACGAATGGATAAGGAAGATGTGGTCCATATACACTATGGAGTATTATGCCTCCATCAGAAAGGATGAATACCCAACTTTTGTATCAACATGGGCGGGACTGGAAGAGATTATCCTGAGTGAAATAAATCAAGCAGAGAGTCAGTTATCATATGGTTTCACTTATTTGTGGAGCATAACAAATAACACAGAGGGCATGGGGAGATGGAGAGGAGAAGGGAGTTGAGGGAAATTGGAGGGAGAGATGAACCATGAGAGAGTATGGACTCTGAAAAACATTCTGAGGGCTTTGAAGGGGTGGGGGTGGGAGGTGGGGGATCCAGGTGGTGGGTTTTATGGAGGGCACGTATTGCATGGTGCACTGGGTGTGGTGCATAAACAATGAATTCTGTTACACTGAAAATAAATTAAAAAAAAAACTTGTATCCATTTTAAGCTGCTTCAGGATACCCTGTATAAAAGTCCAGGGCCCCCCTTTTTCTTCCACCAAATTGCTAAAGGATTAAATTTAATCCTTAAGTTTAATATCTCTTTCAGATTTGTGGTTCAATATTTTTTCATTATAGGTGCATTAGAAGCAAAAATACTAATTTCATGATGTTTTACTAAAGAGGAGATTCATTACTTTTAATAAAAAGGACACTTGTTAAAACAGGAGTACCATATGCATTTAGCAAAGATAATGTCCAAGCTTTGGACTTGATACACCGCTGTGCAGTTGACTACACTCTGGCATCAAGCCCTGGCATGCTGCCAGGAAAGAAACCAGAGGCTGCATTAGACCACCTAGGTGATGTGTAGCCACAGGTCTCACGTTTATCCATTTCTTTGTGTCAGTTTCATCATTTTGCTGATTTATATAATGATTACTTTAAAGAACCTGTGTTTACTCATTCTTTAGTCCAAAAAATGAGTGATAAAATTGCTCTTACAAAAATAGGAAAGCTACAAAAGGGCTGGAATAGCGATTGTCCAGACTTTAGCTGTGGGGAAAGTTAAATAACTACTATTTTCTATTTTGCTGAGAAACCTAGGTGATCATGTGCCATCCTAGATGTTTGAATGTGTGTGTGTGTGTGTGTGTGTGTGTGTGTGTGTGTGTGAATGCGTGTTTGCAAAATATATGAAGTTGGCTTTATGGACTATAGCAATCTGCAAATTCTCTTACATTGTTTTTAGCAGCAGTCTCTGTAAACCCACAGTGTGACAATAATCACTAGGAAAAAACTGTATCTCAGGTCAGTTTATTCCTTATGGAAACTATTGGACCAAGAGCCACCATGCTACAGAAGGAAGGTAGAGTTTTGAAAAAATGACAAGCAAACCTTCAGTTTGCAGTTTTGAAAATCTTAAAAAACAAAATTGAGGGGCTCCCGGGTGGCTCAGGTCATGATCCCAGGGTCCTGGGATGGAGCCCTGCCCGCGTCAGGCTCTCTGCTCAGTGGGGAGCCTGCTTCCTCCTCTCTCTCTGCCTGCCTCTCTGCCTACTTGTGATCTTTCTCTCTGTCAAATAAGTAAAATCTTAACAAACAAACAGAAAAAAAAAACCCAAACAGGCAAAAAAACAAAATTGAGAGGTGGCTCAGTTGGTTAAGCGTCTGTTTTCAGCTCAGGTCATGATCCCGGGGTCCTGGGATGGAGCCCTGTGTGTAGGACTCGTTGCTCAGTAGGGAGTCTGATTCTCCCTCTCTATCACTCCTACTTATGGACTCTCTCTCTCTCTCTGTGTCAAATAAATAAATAAAATCTTTGAAAAAACAAAAAATAGAATTGAGTTCCTCCAACACAATCTCTTTTGAGTTCATACTTTTTGTCTAAGATCAGACAGGGCCACCAGACTTTGAACAATTTTCATTGCAAAAGAACAATGTAACTAGGTGAATAATGAGTCTACAAAATTAAATCAATTCTGTTGGGACAATAAAGCCAGGAAACAATCTCCTCCAGATATTAATGGGAATCTGTGGTTTCTTTTTTTTTTTTTTAAGATTTTTTAAATTTTTTTTATTTGACAGAGATCACAAGTAGGCAGAGAGGCAGGCAGAGAGAGATAGGAGGAAGCAGGCTTCCAGCTGAGCAGAGAACCCGATGCGGGGCTCGATCCCAGGACCCTGGGATCATGACCCGAGCCGAAAGCAGAGGCTTTAACCCACTGAGCCACCCAGGCGCCCCAAGGGAATCTGTGGTTTCTTACAGCCACATTGTATCCCTCAGTTTACGTTCATTACTGATCTTTAACTGGTAAATTTGAAGCCCCCACAGAGATTAATTGAATTCTTTTGTTCTTTGAAATAATGTTATAACTTATTTGATAAGTTCATTGGTACTCTTTTTTATACTCTGTTTTGCATGCTTTAGTTTTGTCTCACTTCTGCTTTAAAACTGGTGACAGAATCAGGACTGTATTTGCTCAAACAACCTCCACAGCTTTGCTCATTCTCTATTGATAAGAGGAAAAGGTCTCCAGGCGCCTGGGTGGCTCAGTCGCTAAGCCTCTACCTTCAGCTCAGGTCGTGATCCAGGAGTCCTGGGATCGAGCCCGGCATCGGGCTCCCTGCTCTGTGGGAAGCCTG
Source organism: Taxidea taxus jeffersonii (assembly GCA_003697995.1). Classification (NCBI taxonomy): domain Eukaryota; kingdom Metazoa; phylum Chordata; class Mammalia; order Carnivora; family Mustelidae; genus Taxidea; species Taxidea taxus. Next base: position 85,513 of record ML109176.1, read on the forward strand.
CTTCTCCCTCTCTCACTCTCCCTGCTTGTGTTCCCTCTCTTGCTGTGTCTCTCTCTGTCAAATAAATAAATAAAATCTTAAAAAACAAACAAAAAAAGGTCTCTAAAGAAGAACTCAGAATGGAGTTTTGGAAAATCTTCATATCACATAAAACATTGCCTAATCCCTTGATACCTAATCTCAGTGGGTGCCAACCAATTTAGTAGTGCTAGGTCAAGGGTTAACCTAGGATCCCAGAATGGAACTTAGGAGGAAGAGGGTAAACATTAAAGGATCAAACTACTTTTCTACTCTACACTAAAACCATCCTGATCCAAGCTACCATTCTTTATTCTGGACAAGAATAAAGAACTCCCAACTGGTTATTGGAGGTATACTCCGGTGAACTCAGGGAGGTCAGAAAAAAAATGCAGCCTGTCTTACTCAGCTTAAAGGTTGTTGGATCTGTAGCTTCTATTTATATAACCAATTGTACCAAGCTTTATAGTAAGCACAGGGAATAAGTGATGAGTTAGGTATGGCCTCATCTTCAAGTAGATTAAAATTGGAGGCGGGAAGCAGAAATTAAAACCTCAGCCAAATGAAACAGCTGAATCTTTTTTTTTTTTTAAGATTTTTATATATTTATTTGACAGAGAGAGCGAGAGACACAAGCAGGCAGAGCAGTAGAGGGAGAGGGAGAAGCAGGCTCCCCAGTGAGCAGGGAGCCCGATGCAGGGCTCGATCCCAGGACCCTGAGATCATGACCTGAGCCGAAGGCAGTCGCTTAATCAACTGAGCCACCCAGGCGCCCTTCCTGAGCTGAATCTTACACCAACAAAAAGAGTTAGCCAGGGGACGCCTGGGTGGCTCAGTTGGTTAGGCGGCTGCCTTCGGCTCAGGTCATGATCCCGGCGTTTGGGATGGAGTCCCACATCGGGCTCCTTGCTCGGCGGGGAGCCTGCTTCTCCCTCTCCCTCTGCCTCTGCCTGTGCTCGCTCTCTCTCTAACAAATAAATAAATAAAATCTTAAAAAAAAAAAAAAAGAGCCAGGTAAAAGTTTGGGGTGGGAAATGGGAAAGCCTGACTGTAGGGACAACATGAATAAAGATACATAATGGTGTTGGGCAGTAGTTCAAGAGGTTTGGGATGTATTTTATGGTGACTAACATAACACCATTAAAAAAATAAGAGGTTTGGATTTGCTGGAGTTTCAATTTGAGTAGGGGTGAAGGAGAGTCTGGGTTGGTAGTGGTAAGAAGCTGGAAAGAAAGACAGGATCCAATTTAAGGGGCTTGAGCTTTACCTTAGGAGTGAATTTTAAACATGGTCAGATTTGCATTTTTTAAAAGATCACCAGCTGCTCTTTGAAAGGTAATTTTGGGGTGCAGCTCAGTGGGTTGAGCATCTGTCTTCAGCTCAGTTCCATGATCCCAGCATCCTGGGATGGAGTCCCACCTGGGGCTCCAATCTCGGTGAGGAGCCTGCTTCACCCTCCGCCTGCTGCTCCCCCTGCTTTGTGCCTGTGCACTCTCTGTCTGACAAATAAATACATTTTTTTTTAAAAAAAAAGGTGAATTTGGGGAACCATAAACTGGAAGTAGCGAGATTCTTTGGGAACCTACTGCAGTAATTATCTTGATTAACCCTTAAAATAGTGGCATTGAAATACAGCAAGGGAAGGCTAGCAGAAATGGACAGGAAGTGTGAAGGCACGAGTGGGAAGGTGCGCTGCAAAGGAAAGGGAGGAGTCAAGAACGGAGCTTTGGTTTCAGGTCTTGCCATTTAACAATTTGGAGCCACACATGGTGGAGCCCTTTGAAGGGAAAGCAGCGTAGGGTATACTGAGTTCAAGGTGTCTAAACAGCGGGTCAATTCAGATAAAGATGACCAGCAGACAACTGGGTATAATGGTCTAAGAGCTCAGAAGTGAGGTCAGAGCTACAGAAATAGCCAGAGGAATAAAAAATTAAACAAATAAGGGCGCTTGGGTGGCTCAGTGGTTTAGGCCTCTACCTTCAGCTTGGGTCATGATTTCAGGGGTCCTGGGCTCGAGCCCCGCGTCAGGCTCTCTGCTCAGCAGGGAGTCCGCTTCTCTCTCTGTCTCTCTCTCTCTCTAACTGCCTCTATGCCTACTTGTGGTCTCTGAATGTCTAATTAATAAAGTCTTTTAAAAAATTAAACAGATACAGGCCCATTGTTTGAAGTAGGTTGGGGGGGAAAAGACAAGAAAAAATAATAAAAAATGAGATAATCTATAAATAATTCGGCTACAAAAAAGGTAATGCCTAAACTAAATGATTAGTGAGAGCCAAGCTTATGCTGAAATTATTTTTATAAGAAGCAAAATAAAACAGCAGGCCTCTGAGCAATGCTTGGGGGTTGCACCTGACTTCAGCCTCACAGCAGGAGAGAGCACCTGAGGCCACGCCCCTGGCCACGCACCCCCCACGCGGCCTCCACTGCCTCGTTGAACCCGGCGTCCATTTTGAGAGATGCTAGTCTTGCCCCAGTGGGGAGTTCGTGTTTGCGTTTGAGGCTTTGAAGTCGCCGTAAGTAACGTGTCCAGCTCTGTGGTTCCCCTCTTAAGCCTCTCCAGGAGTAGGAAGCTACATAAATATTATCAAACTGGCAGCCAGTGAGGCCCTTGGACCCAAGCAGCTCACCAGGTGTGGTGAGCCGGGAGCTGCCATTAGCCCTGTGCTCGGGGGAGGCAGCTGAGGCCAAAGGGCTTCCACTTGTCCCTGTCCCCGTCGGTGGGTGACAGAGGCACCAAGTCGGGTAAGCCCAGTGGCTTGGCTGGCGGCCAGGGCTGGCTTGCGGTCGCCTTGTCCGTGAGTCCCTCCAGGTGGGAAGTTCGGCTCTGATCATTTGTTTCTCCCCTCTCCGCTGTCATGCCCAACGCTGCCTGTGTTCAACGTGTGAAAATGTTGTTTCTTGCCCAATTTCCGAGTTACTCATGGACGGAGCATAGTTCTCAATCCTGGCAAGCACATCCTAGTGTTTGACTCTAGCACCGAGTGAACGGTGGTGCCCTTTGTTGAGATGCGACAGATTTCAGAAGGAATAGGTTTGGGAGGGAAAAGCAGGGGTGCAGTGTGGGATATATTAATTTGAGATGTTTGCGAGAAATCCAAGTGGAGATGTGGGCTGGCTGCTGGACATTTGGAAGGGAAACAGTGTTTGTTGATCTTTCCCTATATATGATTGAACTCCAAGGATCTGTAGATGTGTGGGAAATTGTGGTAATGATTCTGGTTAAAATACTGCCTTTTATTCACTATTCAAGCAGTATCCACCCTTCCTGTCACAAAGTTTTTGTTCTTGTACATACCAGTATTTGCAGCTTCTCACACCAAATTCATGTCCTTTCATCACAGTTTCAACATCAGCCAATTCAGACTTTTTCTCATTTCCATTGTGATTATTTTCTTTAGACCATGGGTTTTTTTATAATGTTAAATTCCCAAATGTGAATTTTTGTAGTTATCGTTTTCTTACTGATTTCTAGCTGAATTGCACTGTAGTCAGAAAAATACACTCTAAGAATTTCAATTCTTAGAAGTTTATTAGAATCAGTTGTGTAGTTCAATATATGACTTTCGATAAATGTTCAATTTGGGAAAGAATGTACATTCTGTAGTCATTGAATATAGTGCTCCATAAATGTTAATTATGATTAGTTTGTTAATATAGTTGATAAAATCTTCTATATCCTTTTAGACTTTTTTGTCTGCTTATCATATCATTTATTGAGAGAAGTATGCTAAATCTCCCACCATGACTGGATTTGTGTATTTCTCCTTTAGAAGCCAGGTGATTGGGTGCCTATGAACTGGAAATTATTTTTTAGTCATTTTGCATCTTTATGAAATGTCCTTTTTTGTCTTTACTAATGCTTTTTGTCTCAAGCAAAAAGCAAACGAGGTTTTGATCTGCTGGTAACTAGTGAAGTAGATTGTATTATTTGGCTCCAATTCTCACCCTTCCTTTAGTTATACCTTTTGTGTTCACACTCCTTTTGCCTTGTAACTTATAATGTTCTCATTATCAACTGTGAGTTGATTTACTCTGCTTCTGACTTTGACTTGAAGACATCCTTTGAAGCAGAGCCTTGAGATTGATTTGCATATTACTATTATTTATATTTATTAATTATATTATTTATTTATTATATTTTATTTATTTATTATTTATTATTTATATTATGAGATTGATTTGCATGTTACTATTATTTATATTTATTGTTTATTATTTATATTATTACTATTAATATATATAGTATTACATATTAGCTTACTCTCTTGGACAACTTCCACCATCAGGAGAATATACTCTGGCCAACTTGGTTGAGCCATACATGGAACAGAGCCAGGTCACCCCAGTCATACTGGCTGAGGCCAGTCTAGATCAGCAGAGTATGAGCAGTAAATGCTTATTATTACATGTGACTCAGGTTTCATCTTTGATTGGTATGTGGAGTTGTCCTGGTAATGGGACACTAATCTTTCCATTCTTTTACCTTCTGTAACAACAAACCAAATTCTTGTAAAGAACATATTGTTGGGCCTTGTTATTTTAATCCACTTACACAATTTTCAATTCTTTTTAAACATGGAGCATTTAGACTGTATTTAAAGGAATTACTGGTACATTTAAGTTTAAATTTGATTTACTACTTGCTTTCTATTCTTCTGTGTTCCTTTTTCACTTTTTTCTTGCTTTTAATTGAATATTTATGATTTCATTTTATTTTCTTTGTTGGCTTATTATATACATGCCACTTTTCTCAAAGGTTACTTTGTGGTGTGCAGTATACGTCAGAGTCTACTTTTAAGTTACATTATACCACCTCATCACATATCATATGAGAACTGAATAACAGTACACTTTCATCTTCCTGCTCCTGGCCTTTGAACTCTTGTCATACATTTTACTTCTACAGTTGTTATAAGCGGAAATATTCATTGTTATTGTTTTTGCTTCGGTCAGTTATCTTCTGAAGTAATTTTATAAATAAGAAAAACATTATTTTATATCCACCCATATATTGAATATTTCTGGTGCACCTCATTTCTTTATATAAATGTGTGTTTCCACCTGGTAGCTTTTTCCTTCATATTGGGTGATCTTAACATTTCTTGTAGTGCAAGTCAGCTGGTGATTAATTCTTTTCTAGTTTCGAATATCCGAAAGGTCTTTATTTTACTTTAATTAAAATTTTTTTTTATGATTTTATTTATTGGTGGCACCTGGGTGGCTCAGATGATTAAGCATCTGCTTAATCTCCCCTGTTTGTATGCTCTCTCTCTCAAATAAATAAACCAATTTTTTATTTGAGAGAGAGAGAGTGAATGATAGAAAACACGAGTGTGGGGAGGGGCAGAGAGGGAGAAGCAGACTCCCTGCTGAACAGGGAAACTGACTCGAGACTCAGTCCCCGGACTCTGGACCATGACCTGAGCTGAAGGCAGACACTTATCCAACTGAGCCAACCAGGTGCCCCTTCACTTTCAATTTTTTTTTTTTAATTTTTAAAAAAAGATTTTATTTATTTATTTGTTAGAGAGAGAGCGAGAGCGAGCACAGGCAGACAGAGTGGCAGGCAGAGGCAGAGGGAGAAGCAGGCTCCCTGCCGAGCAAGGAGCCCGATGTGGGACTCGATCCCAGGACGCTGGGATCATGACCTGAGCCGAAGGCAGCCGCTTAACTGACTGAGCCACCCAGGCGTCCCTTCACTTTCATTTTTTAACACTGTTCATTATGAGTGCTGAATTCTAGCTAAATGTGTTTTATTCAGTTCCTTAAAGATGTTGCTCCACTGTCTTTTGGCTTGTATTGTTTACAACAAATTATTTTTGTTGAAAAAAATGTCAAGAAGTCATCTTTATTCCACATGTAATATGCCTTTCCTCTCTGGCTGGTGGTGAGATTTTCTCTTTATTAGTGTTTTTAAGCATCTTGATTATGATGTGTATTATAGTTTGCTCTGTATACCTTTTCCTTGGGGTTTGGTGTGCTTCTTGGCTCTGTAGGTTTATAGTTTTCATCATATTTGGAAACATTTTGGCCATTAATTTTCAAATATTGTGTTTATCCCTTTCTCTCTCCCATCCCCTCCCCAGCCCCCACCCCTTGCCTTTTAGGGATTCCAGGCATGTTTATATTAGAATGCTTATAGTTAGTAGCTCACAGTTGATCTCTTCATTTAAAAAAAAATTCTCAAGTTCTCTAATCTTTTCTTTTGTAGTATCTAATCTGCTATTAATCCTTGCAGTGTATTTTTCATCTCAGACACTATGTCTTTCATCTCTAAAAGTTCAGTTTACATATTTTAAAAATACCTTCCATGTCTCTCCTTAACATGCTTATTTTCTTCTACTGTCTTCAACATATTGAATACAGTTGTAAAAATGTTTGGTGTCCTTCCCTGCTAATTATATCACCTGAGACATTTCTGAGTTGTTGATTGATAGTTTTTTCCCTCCATATGGGTGCATTCTCTTTTTTATGTTCCTGGCATTTTTTTTTTTTTT
>RCUC01159377.1:0-80053 GCA_003697995.1 Taxidea taxus jeffersonii
TCACTGAATCAGAGCAGCTGAACTGATGGAGGAAGACTTTCTAGGATCAAGATATATTTAAAAATAGAATAAACATGAAATTTGGTAATTGCCATTTTGCTGGCAAATATGTAATAACCCAGACACGCATCTAACAAAAATGTTCATTCTTCCAGCATTGGATCCTTTACATGTTAGCCGTAAGAACATACCACTGGGCTTATTGAAGTTATTTAATAATTTACTGACATTTTTTCCCAAAATGATGACATACAGGTTGGTATAAAGAAAAGAACTTGAAGCCTGTGAGATATGAGAGATTCATTATGATATCCACCAACTATAGCTATTTCACTTTGTATAAATAAATATTTATTTTGCTTTAATTCCCTAGGATGTGGTCAGAATCCTCAAAGCATTCACAATGCATTACAAATGAGCAAATATTTGATTGATGTCCAGAAAGCATAAATGATAATTCTTAATAAGTGACAACTTACAGACTCCATTGCTCATTTAGTTAAAGTCCATTTGCTGCCTGCATTCTATATAGTTCACTGTGATATGTTTTGGGAGAGCGTACAATTAAGATGCAGTACATTTCTTTCCATGTACAAATGCATGGTACAAGTGGGAAGAAAGTAGTTGAGGAGCCATGTGGAGAAATGACAGCTCAGCTTTATGAATTAAGAAAATATATTTTGATAGAAAAAGAAACCTCTCTGTTTAGCTTTAATTCATGAAATTGATTGCTAATTCTCAGTTAAGCTGACTTTCAGGAAAGAGGAATTCTTAGTCTAGAATTGAGTTGAATATTTGGTACTCAAAATCACTTGTAAATCATCAAAAGACTCATAATAGATGTCACTATAAGATACATTATTTAAAAGAAAATGACATTAAGAGTTTAACACATGGAATGTCAAAAAAATAAGTACTATAGACAGGATTATTGTCAGGGACGGGAGGAGGAAAAGGAAGCCATATATGAAATATCATGAAGGATTATAAGGAAAAAAAGATTCCAGAATAATCTGGAATTCAAAGAGTTTTTTTTTTCTTCCCCAAGGAAAATCTGGTCAAGAGTAACCAAATTTTGCAAGAAAATTTAGCAGAAAAAAAAGACTGCAAGAGGTCAATAATTTGGAGGAAATGAGCATAAAAAACAAGGCACCCATATTATCTTCTCAGATGAGTTCAGTAGACTGGAAGCTGATTATAGTCTAGAGAAGAGGTTAAAATGGAGATGATGGTCAAAACTGGAATATGAAATATGGACTTTGGGTTGAATGAGTTCCTCTCCTATTCCCCATGGCAGGCGTAGAAGTTGTGAATAAATTGCAAGTCAGAGATACCACAAGGTAAGAGATTATATATAATAAAGGAAGAAAAGTCACAATTTTATCTGTGTATATGAATGGAATAAAAATAAGATTTTAAGCTATATTACATTGGCTGTTGCTAGAATTAAGTAAAATGAACAAATAAAAAGCAGCATAATGCCTAACACAGAGAAATCACTCAGTAAACAAAATACTCTTATTATTTATTCTCATCCTTTAATACATAAATCCTTACATCTCACATGATTTGTTACCACATTGTAATCTCCAACATTTCATGAGTGGTGTTCAGAGACAACAAAAATAAAACTTACACATCTACCCAAATAGTAATACTCCATCACTAACATAACTTGGCTCACAGTCTTTTATTAAAATATTCTTAAACCACCTAAAAACTTCAAAATTTCTACCTGCTGCAAGACAATGGAGGCCTCAACTAGTGAGATGGCATCATCAAAAACCCATCTATAGAGTCATAATAATAATCTTGATTTTACCCAATTTATTTCACCCCAAAAAGCTCAATTCTCTAATGTTTTCTAGAAATTCCAGGAATCCTGGCAAGAAATGGAAATATAAATAATCTGGATTGCTAAGGCCTAAAAACTGGTGAACAAAACAAAATAAAAATAACCAAAGGTGAAAAAGAGTTCAGAATAGATTTTTTTTTATCGGTAAGCCTAATGTATTTTAAATTTTGTTTGTAATTTTATTTTTTTCAGTGTTCCAAGGTTCATCAAACAGATGGATTTTTTAATTTACTTTTTCAGTCTTCTGAAGCCTGACTGCACATTTGAGTATTTTTCCTCATACTTCACAGAATTTTGAAACTTATACTTTAATTTACATCTTCAGTTCATAAAAAATCTATGATTAAGATCATAGACAAAGCCTACTAATGAATTGTTGAACACTACATCAAAAACTAATGAAGTACTATATGTTGGTTAACTGAACATAATAAAAAATAAAATAAAATAAATTTGACATATTAAAAAAAAATCACGGACAAAGCCAACCTAAAATCAAAATTACAGCTGGTAATCACTTTTAAGACTAATGTGCACACCCTGCTGAATATTTTGACAAGGATTTCCTGATGGACTGACTACACATCCAAAATTGAACTCATCTCTTCTTTAAAACATGAGATTTTCTCATTTCTTTATAATTCTTCTAGTAAACCAGTTCTAAATTGGAATAATTTTAATTATTTTGTTTTGCTCCCTACATTCAGCCAGCTGCTAAACCTGATTATTCCACATTCATAATATCTCTTAATTTACTCTACTTTCTCTTTCTTTACTGATACGATCCTAGGTTGAGTTTCTATTGTCTTTGGCTAATGCTGTTCAATGAATACAACATTGGAATTTCAACTATAAAAGTGAACTCTTCCTGAATGTTGAGTTTTGCAAGATTAGTATCTCATTTTTCCTGTTCCTCTCATTCTATTACCTCGGAAGGGCCAACTGACAACTAATGACACAAAATAGTAGAGATTCAAAACTTGGCTAAATTTTCCAAATCACCTACTCAGCTCTTTCAACTTGCCCATTAGATTTGCTTTCCTGCTGACATATGTTAAATAAAATATTACCAAACTGAGATGTTGATGGAACTATCATTTGAAAGACTAGTGGAGACCATTTTATTGCAACCATAACTACACACATCTTTTCCACCATCTTCTAACTCATTTTTTTTAGTTATAAAGAATGAGCAACTCATGAAGTTTTTACAGAGCTGTTATGTCCCATGAGTTAAGCATTATGATAATATAATATTGTCATCATATGAAATGTTTTCACCATTCTGGGTACCTCTAAGTTCACTTTTCTTTTATAAATTGGTATTTTCATTCTCAAAGAAAGATAAGTAAATAAAAACAACTATTAATGCAGTTTTGAAGTTCGATTCTATAGTCAAATTTTGCATAAAATTTGACAAATGTCTTTGTTAAATCAGGGGTATGTAATAATGGTAACAGTCTTATTTATTAAGAATACATCACACCTTAAATGGATATGCACCTAATATACGTGAGAGAACACTGAGAAAAATAAAAAAAGAGATAAAAAATTAAAAAATTAAAGAAAAAAGAGAAGTTAAATTAATTAAATGACAATAACAATACATTTATCAAAGCAGAGTTAATGCAGCTAGAGTAGTCCTTAAAGAAAAAAATAGATGTTTAAATGACTATATCAGAAAAAAAAAGCTGTATCAAAAATGTGTGAGCTGTGAACAGTTTATATTTAGGAAGTGTAAATTAAATTTAAAAAAGAAAGCAGAGAAAAACAACATAAGCATAAAACATAAAATAGAATATGGATAAGCAAGTAAAAAAAAGGTCAAAATATGAATGAAAACACTAAACTAGACCCAAGCAAAAATGATGGAAAAAGGAGAAAATTTTCAAATCATCAGTCAGTTTAAATGGGTTATCACTTAGATCCCAAACATACTTAAAAGACAATAAGAAAATGTTATAAAACACCTTATGCAAATGAATTTAACAGAGAAAATGAATAAATTCTGAGAAACACAACAAAAAACTGATAACAAAATTAATAGAAAAATAACCTTATAGCTATTTGAAAAATTAATATTGTAATTCAAAATGGATTTCCACCAAAAACTTGACTAATTTTTCACACACACCCAACACACGCATGTGTGATAAATATGTGAGATGATGGATATGTTCACTAACTAGATGGTAAGAATCCTCTATATATACATATATATACACATATGCATATTTACTATATGTAAATTTGCATATCTATTTGCATATGTATATATACACATATGCATATGTGTATATATAATAAATATATATAAGTAAATATAAATATATATAACATAAATATATATATTTACCACAATAAACACTTTGAATACTTCACAAGTTTATCAATCATACTTCAATAAAGACGAAAAAATTTTTAAAAATTGCTATCAAATCTTTAAGAAAGAAATAACACCATTATTACCTAAACTCGTTAAGAAAATAGAGGACAAGAGGTCATTTCTCAAGGTAGTTTTATAAGATCAGCATGATACTGATATTTTTCTTTACCATCTTAAGCTAACATTAGAATATATAAGCTAATATGGAATATTCTAATACTCTACACATATAAACACAAAATTCCTTAAGACAATATTATCAACTTATTCCCAAAAATGCAATGTTTATTTAGGATTCAAAAGTAAAACAATTTGCCACATCAAAAGAATAAAGGACTAAAATTATGTGATAATCAAACTAGATAAATAGTGGAATACTTTATAAAATCATTGATACAATCTGTGACCCTTCATGATCTAAAAAAAATAATGTTCTCAACACACTAAGATTGGAAATATTTTTTTTATAGATTTTATTTATTTATTTGTTAGAGAGAGAGAGACAGCGAGCACAGGCAGACAGAGAGGCAGGCAGAGGCAGAGGGAGAAGCAGGCTCCCTGCTGAGCAAGGAGCCCGATGTGGGACTCCATCCCAGGACGCTGGGATCATGACCTGAGCTGAAGGCAGCTGCTTAACCAACTGAGCCACCCAGGCGTCCCGGAAATAATTTTTATATGATAAAGAAGATCTGGAAAACTTAAAGCTAAAAATTGTAGTAGAGAAATGTTGACTCTCTTTTCCTACAATTAGAAAAAAGGCACACATGTGTGCTTTTACCACTTACTTTCCACATTTGACTTAAAATTCTAGACACTGCAATACACAAAATAAAAAGCATGAAGATTAGAAAGACAAGTAAAACTGATTTAATTTTAGAGTATGTAATTGCACACATTAAAAAACCCCAGAAATTATTGAAATGAACATATGCATTTAGCATATGCATTTTTAGGCTACAGGGTCAATATACAAGAATAATTATATTTCCATATGATGGCAATTGTAAATTTGTACAAAAGCTCTAAAAATACCAGTAATGTATCCATTGTTTTAAAAGACTGTATTTATTTATTTGACAGACAGAGATCACAAGTAGGCAGAGAGGCAGGCAGAGAGAGAAAGAGAGAGAGGCAGGATCCCTGCTGAACAAAGAGCCCAATGTGGGGCTTGATCCCACGACCCTGAGATCATGACCTGAGCTGAAGGCAGAAGCTTAACCCACTGAGCCACCCAGGTGTTCCAATGTATCCATTTAAAGATGTGAAATGTCCCTACAAAACATAAATGAGACTTACATAAATGCAGAAATATTCCATGTCCATGTGTGAGAAAATTAAGCACTGTGGAGGAGTCAGTTCTCTGTAAACTAATGTTTATCTACAAATTTCTGTAGTTTGAAGGTGATATGACTAAGTTTAGCTTTTCTGCTTTTATTCTGCTTGGTGGTTCTTTGAGGTTCCTACATCTGTGATTTGATCTGAAATTTGGGGAAATTTTTGTGATTATTTTGAATATTTCTTCTGTTCCTTTCTTTCTTCTCTGTAGTGCTCCCATCATGCATTGTTAGACCCTTTGTAGTTGACCCATAGTTTTTGGATATTCTGTTTTTCCTTTTTGTTTTCTTGCCTTTTATATTTTGAGGATTCTGCTGTTATATCCTCTAGCTCAGAGATTCTTTCCTTGGCCTTGTTCATTTTACTAATGAGCCCATTAAAGGTATTCATTTCTGTTACAGTAGCATTTCCTTTTGGTTCTTTCAAAGGATTTTTACCTTCCCTTCCATGGTCCACCTGTTCTTGCATGATGTTTACTTTATCCATTGGAACATGTAGCACATTAATTATAGCTGTTTTCTATTCCTATCCTAATAATTTCAACATCTCTGTCCTGTCTTATTCTGATATTTGCTCTGTCTTCAAGTTGTGGGATTGATTGACTGATTTTGTCTTTTAGTATGCCTTGTAATTTTTCCTTGCTAGCCAGATATAACATACTGAGTAAAAGGAACCACTGTAAATAGGTTTTTAATAATGTGGTGGTGAGCTGTGAGTGGAGAAGAAGTGTTCTATAGTTCTATCCTTAGGTCTGAGTCTTTTAGTGATCATGTGCCTCAGGACTGTGAACTTCATAAGTGTTTCTATTTTTTTCCTCTCCTCTTTCATTTGGGACAGCATGACTATCTAGAACTGGGTATTTCTCTTTCCCAAGTCAATTAAGATGTGATAATACCTCAGCAGTTCAGGCTCTGGTTAACCAGTTTCCCCTGATGGCTGGTCTTGTTGAGAATAACAGGACTCTAGCGTATTTCAGAAGGGTTCCTTTTCCTCTCCTCCTGCCAGAAGGCTGAAGGGATTTTTCCTTTCATATTTACTTGAGGGATCTGGCCAATTTCTTGGAGTTAAAGCTCACATATTGAGGGGGAATCCCCTGTCACTGAAGACGACACAAACTACAAACTGAAAAATCATTTATTAGAGTGAGTAGAAAACTTGAGCAAAAGATCACTCAAATGGAGAAAAAAAAATCTACTGTTCATGAGTCTAAGTATGGTGACCTTGAATAGGCACAGACAGATAGAATGGACAAGCTACTGAGGGGAACAAAAAGAGAATTTTAACTATAGAATATATAGACAAAGACCCAGAATATCCAGAAATATTTTGGGAAGTGAATGTTTTACGTGATTTTCCCATTATTATGTTCTATTATGGGTTGACAAACTCAGCTAATGGGCCAAATTCGATCTGTAACATGTTTTTGTAAATAAAGTTTTTTTGGAACATAAGAAAAAATGTTGTCAAATATGTTGATCAAGAATATAAAATATTTTGGGGGCGCCTGGGTGGCTCAGTGGGTTAAGCCTCTGCCTTCAGCTCAGGCCATGATCCCAGGGTCCTGGGATCAAGCCCCACATCAGGCTCTCTGCTCAACAGGGAGCCTGCTTCCCCCACCCTCTCTGCCAACTTGTGATCCCTGTCTGTCAAATGAAGTCTTATAAAAAATTTAAAAAACATATAAAATATTTTGTAACTTAAATGAAAATAATGAGATGCGAAACTCAACTAAAGAAAAATAGAGCAAGGACTTGAATAGTTCTCATGTTCTATAAGCACATGAGAAATGTTCAAGATCATCAATCATCAATGGAATAAAAATAAAAGCCACATGAGACACACTTTACAACTATCAGGATGAATAAAATATCTCAATGTAATGTCAAAATACCCCAATATACTAGATGTTGGTGAGGGTATGGCTAATTGTAACTTACTATTTTATCTTGACAGTTTAAAATGGCTTATTTAGAAACCTGACCTTTTTCTTATGAAAACTCACATATAACTATACTATGACCTGACGATTCACTTCTAGGTATTTATCCAAGAGAAATAACATACATAATAATGTTCATAGCAACATTATCTTGATAGCCATAAACTAGAAAAACAAACCCATCAGCAGATGAATGGATTAAAAATATATACAATATCTTACTAAATGAACCTTATATGTAATCTTACTAAATAACAAAAGAATTACTGATACATGAAAAAACATGGATATCAGAAACCTGATATTGAAGGAAAGAATCTGGACAATATTATCTATTATATAATTCCATTTATGCTAATTTCAAGAGCAGGAAAATCTAATGTTTGCCTCTGGGGTACAGGGTATTGACTGAAAAGGCACACGAGGGACTCCCTGGTAAGATGGAAATGTTCTTTATTCTTTTATGGGGATTATTCCAAGGGTGCTTAAAATTGTCAAATTTCATACTTAAAATTTGTACATTGTATTACACATAAATTATGGCTTGATTTTTTAAAGTTCCAACACATCTGTCTGTTATAAGTTATCTTTAGGTTGCACTTTCCTACATGGGAATGCAAACCAGAACCTCCAGATGAAAATGATAAAAATGTTCAACTGGTGTATTATTTTGCTTATAGGCTGCTTTAGCTGGAATATGAAATAGTGAAAAAGAGTTTAAAACTAATTTTAATTTGCAGATGAAGTTTCCTTAATGCCTGATATACACATTTCCTCTTGATTATAAATACATTGCCAGATACAAAAACCTATAGTTTCTCCATCCTTGATCCACTTTTTTTTTTCCTTTGGGAATATTAGTTTATGTTAGCTGACAATGTTGCCTCAGAGAGAAAGCAAGAGAGAAGAGCTAAATACTAATAGCTTTAAATTTTATTCTATCAGGGATTTACTATATTAAAAGCTACAAGCTCTGTCACAAGTAGTTATCAATAAGTGAAGATAATATTTTACTTCATTTACTACTGTAATAAATCTGCTCCTAGTAAAGCAGGAGATTTCTTGGACTATTACTTATTTTGTGAATGTCATATACATAGCATTTGATATTCAGATATGATTGTTATTTACTGTTTATGTGTATGCTTAAGTTCCTCTAGAAATTTTTTTTCTGTGTATTAAACATCATAAAGATTATTATTTTATTTTCCCCTTGTGTCATACAGGCATATCTCATTTCTTCTCTTCCTTCACCTCTTCCTTCTTCTCTTCATTTACTTCCTCCTTCTCCTCCTCCTTTATTGTGCTTTGTATATACTGTCTTTTTCTTTACAAATTTATGACACTTAATGTGATAACCCTATGTTGAACAAGTCTATAGGTGCCATTTTTCCAATAGCATTTTCTTATTTTATGTCTCTGTGTCACCTTGTGGCAATTTTTGGAATATCTCAAACTTTGTCCTTATTGTTATGTTATGGTGATCTGTGATCAGTGGACTTTGATGTTACTATTGTAATTGTTTTGGGGCACCATCAACCCCACCCATGTAAGATGACAAACTTAATAAATTTGTGTGTTCTGACTGCTCCACTGTCATGTCATTTCCCCACCTCTCTCTCTCTCTCTCTCTCTCTCTTTCTTTAGGTCTCCTTATTCCCTGAGACACAACAATATTGAAATTAGGCCAACTAATAACCCTATGATGGATTCTAAGTGCTCAAGTGAAAGAGTTGCACATTTCTCATTTTAAATCCAAAGCTAGAAATGATTACACTTAGTGAGAAGGCATATCAAAAGTCTAGAGTGGCCAAAAGCTAGAGTTTTTGTACCAGTTAGCTGAGTTGCAAGGTCAGTGGACAAGTTCTTAAAATTGAAAGTGCTGCTTCATGAACACAAGAATGGTAAAAATGTGAAACAGCATTATTGCTGATATGGAGAAAGTTGCAGCACTATTCTCTGAATAGAAGATCAAATCAGCCACAACATACTTATAAGCCAAAGCCAAATCCAGAGAAGACCATAATTCTCTTAAGTTCCATGGAGGCAGAGAGAGGTGAGGAAGTCACAGAAGAAAGGTTTGAATCTAATAGAGGTCAGTTCATGAAGGTTAAGGAAAGAAGTCATCTCTGTAATATAAGAGGGCAAGGCAAAGCAGTAAGTGCTGATGCGGACGCTGTAGCAAGCCATCCAGAAGATCTAGCTAAGAGAATAAATAAAAACAGCTATACTAAACATCAGTTTTTCATTGTATTAAATAGTATTCTATTAGAAGAAGATGTCATCTGGGATCTTCACAGCTAGAGGAGAAGTCTATGTTCAGCTTCAAAGGACAGGCTAACTCTTTTAGTAAGGCTAATGCAGCTGGTGAACTTAAGTTGAAGCCAATGCTCATTTACCTTTATGAAAATCCTCAGGCCCTTAAGATTTATGTCAGATCTATTCTACCTATACTCTATCCAAGCAACAACAAAGCCTGGATGGCAGCACATCTGTTTTCAACATGGTTTACTGAATATTTTAAGCCACTGTTGAGACCCACTGCTTAAAAAAAAAAAAAAAAAATATATATATATATATATATATATATATATACACACACACACACACACACACACACACACATATATATATTACAGATATATTATATATATTACTCTAATATATATCATATATTACTTTCTAAATATTATTGAAAATGCACCCAAGAGCTCTGACAGATGTAACACAAAATTAATGTCATTTTCATGCCTCCTAACACAACCACCATTTTGGATCCCATAGATCAATGAGTATTTAAGCTTGAGTCTTATTATTTAAGAAATACATTTTATAAATCTATAAGTTTCCATAAATAGTGATGCCTCTGATGGATCTGGCCAAAGTAAATTAAAAATCTCCTGGAAAGGATTCATTATTTTAGATGCCATTAAGAAAATTCATGATTCATAGGAAGAGGTCAAAATATCAACATTAACATGAGTTTGGAAGAATTGGATTCCAATCTTTATGGAGGATTTTGAGAGGTTCAAGACTTCAGTGGAGGAATTAAGTGCAGATAGTGTGGAAACAGCAAGAGAACTAGAAGGAGAGGCGGAGCCTGAAGATGTGCCTAAATTGCCACAATCTAATGAGAAAAGGTGAGTGGATGAGGAGTTGCTTTTTATGGATAAGCCAAGAAAGTGGTTTCTTGAGATGAAATCTACTCTTGGTGATGATGTTGTGAAGATTGTTGAAATGACAACAAAGGATTTAGAATATTATGCAAACTTATTTGATAAAACTATGGCAGGTTATGAACTCATGGAAATAAGTTCAAGTATGAACAATGTTGAAAAATTTTTGAAAGAAGTTCTACTGTAACATGTTATCAAATGGCATCACATACTACAGAGACATAGTTTGCGAAAGGAAGAGTCCAATGGTGTATCAAATTTCACTGCTGTCTTATTTTAAGAAGTTTCACAGCCACCCAAATCTTCAGCAACCTCTACCCTGATCAGTTAGCAACCATCAACACTGAAGCAAGACTCTCCACCAGTAAAAATAATAGGACTTCCTAAAAGCTGCAGATGATTAGCATTTTTAGCAACAAATTATTTTTAAGTAAGGTATATACAATTTTTAGACATAATGCTATTGCACACTTAGTAGACTACAGTATAGCATAAACATAATTTTTATATGCACTGGGAAACCAAAAAGTTTATTTTACTTGTTTTATTGTGATGTTTGCTTTATTGAAGTAGTCTGGAACCAAACCCATAATCTCTCTCATAGGCACAGCTGTAGTCATCTTTTTCTTCAAATTAATTATATTTTTAAGATAAATGTGTTATTAATTTCACTTGGTATATTTTAAATCTGATACACACTGACATATGAGCCTAACATATGCACTTAGAGTCAAATAATTTTCAATAATAGGTATGAGATTTATGTGCATTTTTCTCAAACTTTTTTAAAACAATAACAAAATTAAACAGTATTTCAAACATTTTTAAAGTGTGAAGTATTATGGCATAATATTAAAATAAATACCAGTCTAGACAAAAGTTCATCTATCTCAGTGCTAATCAGTTTACAGAGTGACTTTTGGGTCAAATTGTATAACCAAAAATGTACCCTTTGTAAATGCTGTAACTTCCAATTTCCCAAAGCATAATAAGGTAGTAAAAAACCAAAACAAAACATAATTTTAATTGTCTTATTTGCTAATTATTTATTACATATCCATGTACAAATTGTTGGCAGTCATAAGCTTTAATTTTCAACATTTATATAATGAGGAGAAATAAATCTACCTTGCTGGTGTTGTGATTAAATTTGATCCTTCTGGTAAGTTGCTAAGTACACTGTAGGTACTTGATAAAAATGAAGCCATTATGCCTTTTATACCAAGATTCCTCATTGTTTGTCTTATTCCATTTTTTCCTCTCTTTCCCTATGATTCTCTGCCTTGTTTTTTAAATTTCACAAATCAATGATATCCATAAGAGACTCTTAATCAGGGGTGCCTGGGTGGCTCAGTGGGTTAAAGCCTCTGCCAATGGTCTCAGGGTCCTGGGATCAAGCATCGGGCTCTCTGCTCAGCGGGGAGCCTGCTTCCTTCTCTCTCTCTGCCTACTTGTAATCTCTATCAAAATAAATAAATAAAAATCTTTAAAAAAAAAAGATTCCTTAGTATTGTATTGTTTTTTTAAAAAGGTTTTATTTATTTATTTGACAGACAGACCACAAGTAGGCAGAGAGAGAGAGGAGGAAGCAGGCTCCCCACTGAGCAGAGAGCCCAACGTGGGGCTCGATCCCAGGATCCTGGGATCATGACCTGAGCCAAAAGCAGAGGTTTTAACCCACTGAGCCACCCAGGCACCTCTGTATTGTTGTTTTTATGTGTGATTTATAATTCTTCAGTTCTGTGAAATTCAGTATCCATGTAGTATAATTAAAATTATGTCTACTTAATTATTTCATAAGTATATAACTGCTAAGTCTGACCTCTACAAGAAATCTCTATCACCAACTTCAACATGGAATATTCTAACCCTATATTATTAGTTTATGCTTAATTCCAAAATAACTGTTTGCTCTCTAGAACTTTGAGAAGGAATGCCATGAAATTAAAGTAGGATTGGATAAAATAATGAGATAAAAATACCAATTACTGTGTGCCAGCCATCATTATAGAAGTGCTACATGCATTAACTATTTTAATCCTAATACCTAACAAATTATATACTTGAGTTATAAATTTGACACAAGATAGATATTGTACAGAGAAGAATGTTTTACTTATTAATTAGTACAAATATATGTAATTTACACAAATTTTAATTTTTACTTTATATATTACTCATATCAATGATTACCACATATAATTTTAGCTTGTTTTATAAGTGGTGTTAGGTTTAAGAAAAAATACAACAGGTTATTAGCCATTCTTCTACTGCTAAGAATATAAATTGTTTCCAGTTTTCAGGTACACCAGCAATTTTCTTAGGGACATTGCCCAAGTGACCTTTCTTCTTTAGAATAAAATTACAATTTGGAATTGTTGGGAAAAGTATGTATTGAATTATTATTTTTGTTAGTTACTGTACCTGGTCTTTATAAAAGCTGTATTAATTTCCTTTCCATCTAAAAATGAGAAGATTATTTGTCACACCATGAGTAAAAGGAATGACTATCAATTACTACCAGAAGTTCCTTTTATTTTTCTCCCCTTCTTCAACAGTAATAGAATTTTAGTCAAGAAAATGGATATCCATATTAAATACTACATCTCTCAGCTCTCTGTGGCACTAGATTCAACCATCTGAAGAAGTTCTGGCCAATGGATGCTAGCACAACTCTGTGACAGTTCTGTGGATCTTCTTTACATAAGAACTGAGATTATGCCTTTGCTCATCCTCCCACTGTCCTACTCTTTGGAATATAGATGCCCACATACTGCTGCTACTGATTCTGAGGAGAGCTATTTCTGGGTAATAGAAGCATGGTGAATTGGAATGTGCTAGAGCTTCAAGTTTCCTCACTGAGTAAAATTATTCCACTGGCCCTGAACTGTATAACTCTGGTCTTTATAGAACAAATAAACATTTCCATTTTGCTTGAATCTCTGTTGTTTCTGTGTTCTTCTGTTACCAACCAAATCTTAGCATGAGTGATAGGATGAGAATCACTATTTTACTTTGCATTTATTGACTGTTAGTAATGTAAGAACATTTCACATGGTTTTAGGCCACATATCTCTAATGTCAATTACTGATTCCTATACTTTGTCCCTGTTTTGTGATTATTTGTCTTATATTTTGGGGTATAAAAGTTTTTAATTTTAAGCAAGCTTGTGCTCTTTGTCTTTTTTTCTTTTTTTTTTTTAGGGCTCTTAGCTTTGATGTCAGTATTATCTTTGACTGGAGGATTATATCTGAGTAGAAAACAAGAAGATGGAAAGTCTGACCCTACAACACATTTGTTTGTTTGTGTTTTCTTCCTTTTCCTATCAAGCTTATCTTTTGGATCTTGCCATACAATATATCCTATCAAGCTGTTTTGCCTTGTTGGCAAGGCTGAGGACTTTACATGATACAAAAATCTTTTATATTTAAAATGGCTGTGGTCCATCCTATATAGTGCTTCATTTTTTTGGTCTGTGTTATGTGGAGAGTGTCACAAGTGTGCGCAGTTTATTGGCCATATCCTCAAAACTCTATAACTTCTGATGTTTTTAAAACTTAACTATTAATAGCCTGCTATTGATCAGAAGCCTTACTGGTAATATAAAGAGTCAGTTAACACATATTTTATGTGTTGTATGTATTTTATACTGTCTTTTTACAATAAAATAAGCTAAAGAAAAAAATGTTATCAATAAAATCATAAGAGAACATACATTTACAGTACTGTACTGTATTTTTAAAAATAACCTGAATGTGGGACGCCTGGGTGGCTCAGTTGGTTAAGCAGCTGCCTTCGGCTCAGGTCATGATCCCAGCGTCCTGGGATCGAGTCCCACATCGGGCTCCTTGCTCGGCAGGGAGCCTGCTTCTCCCTCTGCCTCTGCCTACCACTCTATCTGCCTGTGCTCACTCTCTCTCTCTCTATAACAAATAAATAAATAAAATCTTTAAAAAAAAAAAAACCTGCATGTAAGTGGACCACACCATCCAAACCCATGTTGCTCAAGGGTCAACTATATTCAATTATAGTTTTACAGGGCTTATTTTCTTCTACAAGCTATATATTTTTGCACAAAATTATGATATTTTATAACTCTCATTAATTGGAGCACATCTGAGGTTGAAAATTGTACATACATACACAGAATGTTAGATTAGCTTCCAGTTAGTGAAAGGTATAGAATCATATCAGAAGTAAGGTAATCATATAGAGCAGCAGGAAAGGTCACATATCTCAAGGTAACTTGTCTGAGTTGTTAATGAGATAGCCAACTACTAGTGACTCTAAGCATACCAGGTAGTGTCTACTTGGCTCAAGAATGCAGTCTTTGACATCCATATTTGTAGTCTGAATTTACGTCACCATTATAGAGCCTATGTAACCGTTCATTTATGTCTATTTAAGGAATATATATATATATATATATATATATATATATATATAATCAGTTGAATCCCATCTAGGTATTTGTGGTTAATAAATGGCATTTTATATACTTGCTTTCCAAGTATAGTTTAACTTTTCAACTCTAATGTAAAACTGTGCTTTGGGGGGAAAAATAAAAAGAAACCTGTGATTTAATACTGGCATTAAATAAAATGCTATTTACAGTGAAAACAAATTTGCTTAATGCTTTTACCTCTGTACCAGGAAACTTGACCCCTGTCATGTTTTTGTTTGGACTTTGAACAGGCTTTTTTTTTTTTTTTTATTTTTTAAAAAATTTTTAAAAAAAAAAAAGAGAATTAAAAAAAAAAACAAAAAAGAATATATGACAAAGACAGTATGACCTGCAAAGCCTAAAATATTTGCTATATAGTAATTTACAGAAAATGTTTTCAACTCTTCCTCTAGTTTATCATTTAGTGGCATATATTTTCATTTATGTTCACAGTATTCTAGCTATTTTTGCATGCAATACAAATGTATACAATTGTTAGAACCCCTACTATAGCCATATGCAAATTTATGGATTCTCACTGTAGTCATAGCTTATTATTGACAGTCACACAGGCATGCACAGAGCACAGACACTCAAATATCAAATTCAAGTTAGGCTGCTGGCAGATAAGCAGTTATTTCATAACCTAGCAATGGAGCTGAAGTTCCTAGCAAAACTAAAATCTCACCATTCACCTTCCAGTCACAAATTAAGCCTTAATAAATATAAAATTGTGCAATTATTTAATGTTTTCCCCCCAAACTTCCCATAACACCTCCCTCAATGAAAGAAGCTTGAGCTTCTGAGGATGATTTTCTTTGTTTAGGGCAAGAAATGAAGTGCTGCCTCTTTAATTGCAGGAGGAGGCAGGAGGAGCATGCCTTTATCTTGGTGCTGGGATACCTCACTTGCACCCTAGCTATTGTCACACATCCTGCCTGAGATCCTCTAACACTGAAATATAATCCTGCACATTTCTCATACTGATGGATCTCCCTGACAGATGAGGAAAAATATATAACCCTTGTGGCTCACTTCATTTCCTGCAAGATTTGGTGGGTCTGCGGGTTCCCCTCAACCTGGAACAAAATATTGTCCCCAGGTGGGGAGAGGAGGATGACCCTGCCATACCTCCTAGGGGCGTGGAAGTCCGAATAGAGCTGGCCTTTGCACTGGTCCAGGGGGAAAAGGCTGCTGGCCAGGCTGCGCTCCATCTTGGCCAGGCTGTGGCTGGGAGCGACCAGGCGCTCCAGGTCGCCCTCGGGCTGGAAGCGGTTGAGCGCGCTGAGGCTGAAGGTGATGGCCCCCACTGCGGCACGGTGAGGAAAAAGACCGGGTGCCGGCTCACGCACAAGCCCAGCCTGTGGCAGAAGGACTGGAGCCTCCTGCGAAGCACCTGCCGCAGCATCCTCTATCCGGTCTAGCACAGTAACAGGTGTGGCACCAGACCCCCTGCACTCCTCAGGGTCACCCGTTATGATAGCCTACCTCCCTGTTGTTATTGCCGCCAAACTAAACATGTACAACCCTTCCCCTTTCACCATCTCTTTTTCTCACAACATCGCTTGGGCAGGGGCTTCCCAGGTGCACTCCCTGTGCCCTTTCCACTTTTCAAGTACTGCAGCAGGTGCTACAACACAGCAAGCACTGAAAGCAGGTAAATTCCTGTCTGCCTCTCACCCCTCCTCCTCCCCCGGGACTCCACCACTCTCTGGCTCTCAGGGCTACAGGCTGGTGATTCCCTTGTCTAAGCCGTCCCTCAGTGTCAGTGTGGCAGCCCCCACACCCACTCCACCTGGCCCGCCACCAGCTTGGTCTGAGGAGATGACCCCTGAGGAGCCCTTCCTCCTATGTACATTTCCTCTGTGCTCTAAAGAACAGCGTCTCCTAACTGAAACTCTGTTAAAATGAGATTATGTTACTTTGTGCACCACTAGAGTCAGTGGGATGGGTGGTAGAAAGGAGAAATACTCATTTTAAGGCAAACTCATTCTCTTGTGTTGTTGTTCCCACAGCTTCCTTCAGCAAGAGAAGGGAGGAGGTCGTCAGGTGAAGATATTGATGCCTCAGTAAACTGGGGTCTGTTTAGAGCCAGAAAAGCTAGGAATGTGGACTTGGGAAGGCAACTTCATGTTCAACATCCTTCTACTCACTAATTTTGTTTTGGTTTGATAAGACAAAGCAGACCCAGCTGTGGTGCCTTTCCACCAAATCACTCTTCGTGGGCTCTTTGCAACATACCATTCCCAACCTGCTGCTGCCACTGGCTGCAGAGAAGCAGGATATCTGCTGGGCCTCCTGGGTTATTCCAGGAGGAGACAGGAGCCAGCAGCAGCATTGGCTGTCTGTGCTGCCTATCTACTCTCCCCCACCATGCAAATAAAAATATAAAGTTTTTCAAGCTGTACAGTATCCTGCCATGCACCATGCCACCTCGGTGAGTTTTACCCCCCACTCCCAATCTGACTCTCTGGAGGTGGGCAGACAAACATACCTGAGAGGCTGTGCTACTTTCCTCCTCTGAGCTGAAATCCAGCAGCAAAAAACGAACTACATTCTGGTTATCTATATTGGTTTCTTCCTTGAAACAAGAGGAAAAAGGGTAGTGAGAAGGGGGCTTACAATTGCATTCAACTGAAATGGGAAACATGAGATGCATTTATTTTACAAGAAAAGAAAAATAAAACTTTCTGAAAGTTCAATCTCTCCAACCTTGACAGGACTACTTCTAAAGCATTGGAAGGGTGTGCTCAGGGCATGTGCAGATTCAGAAAGAATTTAGCAGTTTTAACTGTTTTGAGGGATACAGTGATTGCTAAGTGTTATATTTCTATATCCATACTCACTAATTTAAACCAATACTTCCCAATTACTTCTTTAGCTCTAGATCTGTATCTATTTTTAATTCTTTCATAACTTTTCTTGATGATTATAAACTTAATGCCTCTTCCTTAAAGTTTTAGAAAAACGCAGATAAATGCTATTATGAAAATAATGATTATGACCTCTTGGCACTTTGTTCAGTTTGAAATGAGCACTTCACAGACATTTTTCACTTTAGTGTGCACATTAAACATGTGAGACTCAAAACACAAAGGAATCCCATGCTTTGGGATATTAAACTACTCATCTAACTGATAGTAAGTCATGAAATCAATATTAAACCATTTCTTTCTGACTCCAGGTTCCATGTGCTAATCTCCCAAACTCTATGGGTGCTGAACAAAAGCATAAAAGAGGAAAATAAACACGAATTATTATTGAGCCAGCCAGAGGAAATGTTTTAACACTTTATATAACCTCCCATATTTGTTTTTTTCTGTGCATAAAAAGAGAATACTCATGGTATAGCCTGTTTTTTTACACAAAAACATGTCCAAAAACAACTTTTCATGTTGATATATTCTTTCACATTTTCATATGCAATAGCCACATTCTACTTTTCATTATATAGGTGTGTCTAATTTATCTGTTATCGCATTTGGGAATATTTGGTTTTCTAGTTTCTGTAGTAATAAAAAATGCTGAGTGACTTTAATTCCAGCTAAATCCACACACATCTATAACTAATACTCTCAGATAAATTACTGGAAGTGGCATTACTACATCAACACACAGGCATGTTATAAATTTCCAAACTGAAATATTGCACCATTGTACACTTTCACTAATAGGATGTTTTAATATCAATTTTTCACATAACCTCAGCCCTGGATTAATGCCACTAATAATCCTCATTAGTCTTATTAAACACATTTCACTGCAGCAGTATCTTGAGAAAAGTGTGGTTTGGCAGAAAGAGAGAGGGAGGGAGGTTGGTCACAATGTATCTACCTTCAAGTTTTTATGGCTATTCTGTGTAACAAAAGGCTAAGAATTTTGCAACTAATTTCAGTGGTCTGGGTAAGGGTATAAAGGAGTATTTGGATTTTTTTTCCCCTCTTAGTTTTTATTTTTTTGTGACACACTGTGTATTTATAGAGTACTCACACTCTCTCTCATTTGCACTCTCTCTCTCTCACACACACACAAACACACACACATTCTCTTTCTTGACCCAGAAGTCATCCAGTCCTAATGCAAGAATATCTTTAAATAAGAATTCTTTCTTTGCTTTTTGTTGTTTGTTGATTTCCCTTTCTTGCTTTTGGCTCTTTGATACCATCAGGAGTTGTATCATTCTATTTGTTCTTCCCTTCTCTTTCTGGCATTATCCATTTCAGAACTTCTCTGTGTTAGCCAACGTCATCAAAAGACATGACCTCTGGTTGACCAGGAGCTGGACCTGGGCACTTAGAAACACCTCACTGCATCCCCGGCTCTACCCTTGGTATAAGGGTTCCCCTTGCCTTTCAGGGTCCCAGGGGCTGCTCCAAGGACACAGACTTGAGATAGTGAGGTTGTGTGGAGAACACCTGAATGGTGTATGTAACTGAACCCAGTTAAGGCCTCTACACAAACTTTTACTATTTGGCAGGTGGAGGGATCCACTTCTCTTGCTGTCTCCCAAGGCAGGCTTAGTATATAAGTTCCCTGTATTTATTTCAACTGCTGTGAATCAACCTGGCATGGCGTGCCTCTTTCTTCTGTCTCTCCCTGCCCTCAGAGTACAGAGGCTGGTTTCAGATTTCACCTGGGGAAGTCCTAAGAGTGTTGCTAACCAATTCTCTGTGCTCCTAGAAGTATAACAGAGCTAATCCCATAATGTGGTTGGTGTTTTTAAAAATAGTAGCTACCTTCAAGAAATGATGCTAAGATATGGGAATGGCCAGTAGTCATATGAAAGGGTACTCAACATAATATTATTAGAAAAATGAAAATTAAAACAGTATACTACTATACACCTACTAGAATGCCTCAAATCCAAAACACTCACCACAGCAAATGCTGAGAATATCAGACAATAGGAACTCTCATTCATTGCCAATGGGAATGAAAATCATACAGTCACATTGGAAGATGATTAGTAATTTCTTATAAAGCTAAACACAATCTTACTGTTTGAGCTATCAATCTTATGATCTTGTGTTCTCAGATATTTACCCAAATTAGCTGAAAACTTGTGTCCACTCAAATATCTGAACACAAATGTTTATAGCAAGTTTATTCATAATTGCAAAAACCAGAAGCAACCTAGGTTACTTTAACAAGTGATGGATAAACCAACTGTGACACACACATGCAATGGAACATTATTCACTGACAAAAAGAAACGCACTATCTAACCATGAAAAGACGTGAAGGAACCTAAATTGCATATTGCTAAGTAAAAGAACTCAATCTGAAAAGGCTGCACTCTGAGGATTCCAACATAGGATATTTTGGAAAAGACAAAACTACAGAGACTGTTAAAGGATTAGCAGTTGCCAGGTGTTGGGGATTACAGAAGAGAGGGATGAATAGGAGGACACAGCATTCTTAGAACCATGAAACAAGTCTCTATAATATTGAACACATTTCGTTGCACATTTGTCAAAGCTTAGAGAAATATACAACACAGAGTGAATCCTAATGTAATGTGTGGAGTTCAGTTAATAATAATATATCAATATTGGTTCATCACTTACAAAAAATGTACCATAGTGATGAAAGATATTAATAAGAGAAACAATGAAGAGGGAGGGTGGGAGACAAGGGGTATGTAGGAATTCTCTTTAGTTTCTGCTCAGTTTTCTATAAACTTAAACTGTTCAAAGCAATAAAATTTAAATTTAAATTAAACTAAATTTAAAATTAAATAATTAATTAAAAATATGATGAATTTGAGAATGTTGATAATGTTGATGACAGCTAACATGTAACAAGTTTCTATATTATGGGGTAGGAATTTTAAATGTACATTTTATTATTATTATTCCATTATTGATGATTATATTGAAACTCACATAGAATGCTAAACTTACCTAAAGCCATAAACTAGTAATTGGAAAAGCCTGGACTTAACCCAAATCTATCTTTATCAAAACTCCATATATGTTTAATCCTATAAAAACCAACTTCAGCTGTTGATTTTTTTGTTTTCTAAAACCAACATCCCTATCTTTGATGCCTTACTCTTTGATAATGGAAGTACAAGGACTATGTTAGATTAAAAAGCACCTAAAGAGGAATCTAAATTTTATCTCTTATACTCTACATCTGGGCATAAAATAAAACCCTCAGGCTAAAAGCTAATTTTAACATTAGCTCATCTCTAGAATTCTTGCTTAGCATTATAGCTCCTCATAAACCCCCTCCCCCTGACACATGCACTGCTATAATGGTGTCTTATTCAGCTCCAGCTGCTACAATAAAGTCTTATAGTCTGGATGGCTTAAACAATATATGTTTCTCACAGTTGTGGAGGCAGGGAAGTCCAAGACTGAGGTATAAATTCACGTCTTAGGGAAAGCCCTCTTCCCTTGCAGATAACTACCTTCTTTCTGTGCCCTCTAATGGCTGAGAGAGAGCATGAGAGAGTGATGAAGCTAGCTAGGATGGCTTTTCCTCCTATAAGGGCTCTAAATCCATCTTGGAGCCCCACCCTAATGATCTTATTTAAATCCAATTAGTGTTTTGTGCTTCAGCTTATAGATTTGGGGAGGTGGGGCACAAACATTTAGTCATAGAAAATAGTATTTTATATCTAGTGTTTGCACTGGAAGTGTCTTTATAATATCTCCTATAACACTACGAAACATAAAATGAAATGGCGTCACTTACGTCAAAGTATTTTAAAATTGAGTCAGGAGGCCATTAAGGAAATTGGGCTTATGCACATTGCTACCAGATGGAGCCATGAACTTTTGAACCAGGCCAAACTGCAAATATTTCAAGGACTCATCCTTGATACATGCAAACTTGCTACAGTAAGAGGCTTTGCTTAGTGACAGCTTTAGTAACCAATTATATTCAGCCACGATTCATTTTCTGCCACTAACAATAATCAAATTCTCTGTAAACAACATAAGTAAGCATTCTCTCTTGTGTTTAAAAACCTTTGACTTTTGTTCCCTGGTGGGGGCACTATTTGGGTTGCTTTCCAAATCTGTGTCTCATGGATTGCAATTCTGAGACCCTAAATAAATGCTTTTGGTTTTAGTTCATCCTCTTTTCTCAATTGACAAAATCTTGCTAGAAACACAAGTCCATCATACATTTTATATCAAATTTTCCAAAAATCAGATGTGTGCATTTTTAATTTCTTAGTTTAAAATAAATCCAATTTTCTTTCTAGTCTATGGCATCCACTGAGCAATTGATTTCTTCAAAATGTGTAAAATACAAAGAATAATTTTTATGAGTAGCTTATCCACAACTGTTACTTTAATATTGGCCATAATACTTCCATTCTTTTTGTCCCATAGAATTTAACATATTTTCTCCTTTCTTTTGAAATCATTTCATACATTAAAAAATATAGCTGAGGGGTGCCTGGGTGGCTCAGTGGGTTGGGCCTCTGCTTTCAGCTCAGGTCATGATCTCAGGATCCTGGGATCAAGCCCCACATCGGGCTCTCTGCTTGGCAGGGAGCCTGTTTCCCCTCTACCTCTGCCTGCCTCTCTGCCTACTCATGATCTCTGAGTCAGATAAATAAAATCTTTAAATAGATATATAGAGAGAGAGAGCTGAAATAGTATTAAAGATTTCCATAAATCCTTTATCCAGATTCCCAAATATCAACATTTTACTACACTTGTTTTATTATTCTGTACATGTGTGATCCTCTACAGATGTACACATGTAGATATACATCTCTAGATAAAGACAGAGATTGGTGTATGAGTGTGTGTGTTTGAGTACGAGGCAAACAAAATGCTCTTTACTCCCAAATACTTCATTGTGTATTTTCTAAAAATGAGGGCATTCTTTTCCATAAGCATAACACTTTTCAAAATCAGGAAATATACATTTATGTAATACTATTATCTAATTTATAGACTGTTGAAATTTCATTAGTTCACCCACTAAGATCCTTTTTGTGGTTTGGGATTAAATTCTGGATTACATATTTTATTTAGTTATCCTGTCTCATTACTCTCCTTTAATCTGGACCTGTTTCTAGATTTTTCTTTATCTTCTCATAATTTTAATAATTTCAAGATTCCTGAGTTGTATTTCATAGATAGTTCCCCAATTTGAGTTTTCTTACAATAAAATATTGGGAGTAAAAAATATAATTTTCATTTCAAATCTCAAAATGTTATACTGAGTAGGAACTATAAATTATTAAACTCCAAAGAAATGTTTTTGTTACTATTATGCCCAGAGGGTCTCTCATGTTAATTCCAAGTCAACTAATCCCTAACCCTCAGAAACAACAGCTTCTGATCTTTTCCTGCAACAGATAATTTTTCCTTCAATAGAATTTCTGCTTTGAGTAAAGCTTTATTTCTAACTGTACTTTCTTCCATGAGAACTAGAAAAATTTTAAGATGTTCATATGCACATACTGTTAATTTTTGTACTAATATAAGGGATGAATATGCTTTGCATCTACTCTAATCCCCTTCTTGGCTCAAGATATTCTTTTTCTTCTTTCAGGTCAACCCTGAACACAGGTAAAGCTCAAGATGTCAGTGACTACACCTATCCCCAGGCAAAGCACTTTTATGATGTGCTTCATTAAATAAAATTAGTTTCTGAAACTAGTATTAAAATCTTTTATCCTTGAATTTGGATTATTTTACAAACATTAATTCTGTTAGTAAAACTTATGCAAGACACGTATTATTGAATCACAGATTTATGGGGTCTTGGAGATAAATGGAACTTCAGTACATACCTAGCCCAATTTCTAGATTTTAAAAGATAACAAAACTGAGGGCAAATCAGGTGAAATATCCTGTCCAAATCAACCCTTGCAATCTTGGCGTAAAGATAACAGAGCAAAAATGCTAATCCATAAAGAACACTTCGGATTTAACTATAAATTAATTTTGTGTGCCACTTTCCAGTTTTAAGAGTAAGCCAACATGTTTTATTTGGAAGCAGTGGTCTGGGAATTGGGCTGGGAGAAGGGGCAAAATTGGTTTGTGATATGATGGGTCTAGAATAGGCATCCTTTAGAACACTTCAAATCTAAGAGTTAATATAGCAGAAGAAATTAACAATGAAGTCTATGTTCTTCCTTATAAAGCTTGGTGATAGAGAATTTGCTGACATGTCTCTTTATTAAATCTTTCCCCTCTCATTCTCAAATTGATATCTGAACCTCCTCCTTTCTTTCTCTTCTTCCTTCCCTTACCCACACGATGGTCACACAACATTTAAAACATTTATGAAAAAAGAAATAAAGGAAAATTATGGAAGACTATGGAAAACAACTATTAAAAAAAAAAAAAAACAGTTGTGACAGGGGCGCCTGGGTGGCTCAGTGGGTTAAAGCCTCTGCCTTCGGCTCAGGTCATGATCTTGGGGTCCTGGGATTGAGCCCCACATTGGGCTATCTGCTCAGTAGGGAGCCTGCTTCTTGCTCTCTCTGCCTGCCTCTCTGCCTACTTGTGATCTCTGTCAAGTAAATAAATAAATAAAATCTTTAAAAACAAAACAAAACAAACAAAACCAGCTGTGACAGTGGTTAGGACATAATGGAACTTCTGTATCTCTTGAGAGTAAGTAACATAAATATTCCTGAAACGATAATCTTTATTGTGTTTTTATTTCAATTTAGTAATATGGGTACTGTGGTCAAGGCACTTTCTATCTTCCAGGAAAAACCATCCTAGTAAAAGTAGAGTGTACTGAATACTGGAATCATGGTGGTGGCGAGCAGTGATAGGAAACGGATTAATGTCAAATATATTTGGAACAATGTCCAAAGCAAGGTTCATCTAAATGCTGCAATGGAATCTTCTAAAATTGAATAATATCAGACTGAATAGAATACCACAAGACTCACTGAAAAAAATACTTAAATTGTAGAGAATAGTAAAATGATTATCTTTTCTAAATTCTGGTCCAATCTTTATATATCTCTTTGTATGTCTTTGTTTTTTTTTTAAGTTTTTACTTATTTGGAAGAGAAAGTGAGCAAGAGAGAGAGAGAGCACGAGAAGGGGAAAGGTCAGAGGGAGAAGCAGACTCCCCACTGAGCAGGGAGCCCGACATGGGACTCAATACCAGAACTCCAGGATCATGGCCTGAGCCAAAGGCAGTCACTTAAGCAACTGAGCCACCCAGGAGCCCTGTATGTCTTTATTCCAAAAGAACTAATTAACCTGGGAAAGGCTACATAAATGAACAGTGATTAATAAAGTAGGAATATTAAGGGTTGCAATAGTATATTAAATTATGCACATGAAAAACCAAGGGTTATAGTTTAAATAACTCATGAATAAAATACTTTCTTCTGGACAGCCTATGTAGTAAGAGCTAAAATTGTTTCAGAGTGATAAATCTGACCACTTATGGTACAGATGGGAAAACAGCCTCACAGAGGTTGAGTGACTTGCTCAAGGTCACTAGGTAAAATAATCCATCTCAATTTTCTCTCTTCTGCACAAAAACCCCAAAGTATTACAGGACTTTCATATCTAGCTACCCTAATGAATAGCTCTGAATGGAAGGCAAGTCTCCACAAACAATATCTTTCCAACCTTTACAAAAACTGGTAGAGTTTGTCTAGAAAATTCCCAAAAGTATATCATAAATTTGAAACTTTAAAAACATACAGAGACTTTTCCCAAAATAATATTTAAAAGCTTTTAATTCCATATTTTTATAAAGTCAAACTAAAAATTAAAAGTTCTCTCTCTTTTTTTAAAGATTTTATTTATTTATTTGACACACAGAGATCACAAGTAGGCAGAGAGGAAGAAGCAGGCTCCTTGCTGAGCAGAGAGCCTGATGCGGGGCTCGATCCCAGGACCCTGGAATCATGACCTGAGTCAAAGGCAGAGGCTTTAACCCACTGAGCCACCCAGGTGCCTCAAAAGTTCTCCCTTTTTGAACACAAATATGAGAAAGACTGAATACCTACATTTTTATCACTTAGAAGAACTTACATTTGAATATTAATATGTGACAAATAAGTTGTCAAAACATGAGATAGATATTCACATTTAAAAGATGATGAAAATAAGGCTGAGTTCAATTTACAATATCTATAAATAATTGAGATTAAGAATTAAACTCAATCTATATGACTAAATCTCACACTCTTTATCTGTACTGAATAATTCACCAATTAAAAAGCCATCAATAAGGTATAATTAATCTAATGCCCTTTAGAGCATGTGGATCTTTGAATCATTAGATTTAACAGCATTTATTGACTCCCCTCAAAGGAACAGGTGCCATTTAAAAGAAAAAATGTAATCAATTCAGTATTTGCCCTCTAGGTGCTCACATTCTAGCAGGAAAATAGGACTCATGACAGGAGTCTACTATAACAGGGAATAGAGATCGAAAGTATAGTGTCAGAAGAAAGAAAATATAGTCTAAAGTTGAGGATTAATTAATAAAGATTTAAAGCTTTGTTGACTCAAAATTTAACAGCCCAAATTTCTGTAAATCCTTTAACAGGAGTAATCATTCTGAATCAACCCTGAGGCAGGAAGAAGGTGAAGTTGTCCCTTAGTGCACATTTCTGAGCATGGAGAAATGAAGAGCGGTAACCACATGAGATTAAGTGCCAGACTGGAAGCTGAGGTCCTGAACAGCATCCATTAGAAGAGAGGAGCCAAATACCCAGGTCTTCCCTGACTGGAACGGCCAAATTCCATGTGGGGAAGTTAACTATGCATAATTTTTCCTCTAGTCAATATTTCACAAAATTATGGCCAAGAACAGAAAGAAAATCTCAAAATCAAAAATTAAAATAAGTGATGTTCTAGATCAAAGAAAGCACTAAGTTAGGAACAAGCCAAATTGATAGAGGAAAGTAAATGGAAATCTCTCAACTGTGGAATTGCCATCCTTTACCCAAAATATAGTAGTTTTAGAAATCTAAATTTCAGTATTGACTGAAAGATGAATTGTCTTAACAAAACCTAGCCACTCTGTTCTTCACTAACCTTGCATTTATCCAAATAATGCCTGAATAGCTGTGAGGCAGAGGAGGTTTTTAAATAGTAGAAAGAAAACATGCCATCAATATAAACTATGTGTGAACACTGTGAGTTAATCTAAAGACTACATGGCAAAATGGGTCAGTTAGATTGCTTTAGAATGGTAGAAGATGTTAATAGTCCCATCACACTTGGTGGATACACATTTTTTTTCATAAAAAAAGATTTTTAATATAATTTTTCCCTCCCCAATTAAAGAACATTTCAGC
Source organism: Taxidea taxus jeffersonii (assembly GCA_003697995.1). NCBI lineage: Eukaryota > Metazoa > Chordata > Mammalia > Carnivora > Mustelidae > Taxidea > Taxidea taxus. The sequence goes on from RCUC01159377.1 coordinate 27,396, forward strand.
TATTTTTAGCTCTCAGTTAACTTGGGAGACAAAGACTCCTCCCTCTCTTCCTCCTAAGAGGATGTTTCCTTCCTGGCAATAATGAGATGAGCTTAGCTAATGTGTTACAGAATTCTCACTTACAATGTTCACTTGACAGAGCTCGGCAAGCCCTAAGTTCCCAGGAAGCTCCCAATTCACTTAAGACCAGCCCAAATTGGTGAAGACTCCCAATTTACTCAAGACCAGTCCAAAAGGGTGAGGGCTTTCAGATCTGATAGGAGTTTGGTGGGCATTCAGTCAGGGATCTCTCATTGAAGATGTTCTTGGCAGAATATAAATTATTACTATTGGAGCTGAAACTCCTGCCAAGTTTGTGGTTTAACCATGGCTTTTCTCAAAGATGTCCCAAATCAAGCTCTTTTTTCTTCCTTTCTAAGCCCAGGATACAGGGCACCAATTTCTAGTACCCTTTACATGGACAACAGAAACATATTATTTATATATGCCAGGCAAGTTAGAGGAGTAGGAAGAGAATAGAACTGAAGATGTGGAGAAATAAACTAGTCCAGGTTCCACTATTTGCTCATATCTTTGGTGCAAAGAACCCTCCTTCACTGTGACAGAAGAATTATGTTGCTGGGATATAGAGCTTAAGGAACCAAGTACAATAAAAGAAGCATCAATTTCAAATCATGAATAAGGATGTGGAATCATGGGACTGCTACAAGTGTCTTCACATATGATGGTTGTGACTATGCAAATCCCTTTGCTTCACTCCTCACCATAAAATAAAGACAAAGAGAATTCCAAGGTACTGTTTACTTAGAAAATGACAGCTGTCTATTCTTGAGGATATGTAAAGGTCAGAGTCAACGCATCAAAACACAGATTTTATAATGAAAAAGTCTTAACAGATTTTATTTAACAGGAAAAAACACATATGATTGAGTTATACTAATAATTCACTGTTACAGTTTTAATGAAGTACTTTTTAAACCATGATTACGGTAATTCATGAACTCTACAAATTTTGACAATATGCAAGTATGTTTCCTAGAAATGACTTTGATAATGGTCATTAATTTCTTTCTTTCTTAATATTAGAGAGAAATCAAAATGGAAGCTACTGTTTGAATATATTCTCAGAATCATAATCAAAATGCATTCACATAACCAAAACTTAAAACTCTTCTGATTTCCCTGAAATGTTTCATCTTTTGTGAAGATGTTATCACAGATTCCTTTTATGTGCATTATAAACTCCACAATTAGTTTTGTTTGTTTTCTTAATACAGTTATTTTATAAAGAAACAAAAAATAGCCATGCTTATAAAAATGTTATTTCTCTTTTTTGAAAATGTTTAGTATTTCTGATATTTTTCATTTCATTCTGTTGACTTGAGTTTTCTTTTCTTTTTTTTTTTTTTTGAAGATTTTATTTATTTATTTGACAGAGAGAGATCACAAGCAGGCAGAGAGGCAGGCAGAGAGAGAGGAGGGGAAGCAGGCTCCCTGCTGAGCAGAGAGCCCGATGTGGGGCTTGATCCCAGGACCCTGGGATCATGACCCGAGCCGAAGGCCAAGGCTTCAACCCACTGAGCCACCCAGGCGCTCCAACATATTAATCCTTTTTTTTTTTTAAATTGTTCTGAACTTCATGGATGTGTATATTGATATTTTCACCAAATTTTGGAAGTTTTAAACCATTATTAATCATATATAATATCTCATATATAATATATATTACATACATGTATATTATATATAATATATATATATATATATTATTTTGGCCTATCCTCCTAGAACTCCAGCTGCACCATCACACCACAGATTATTGAAATAGTTCATTGATTTTTCTTCCTGATTTTCAGAAAATGTCTATTGATAACTCTAAGTTTACTAGCCTTTTTTTTTCCTCTGTAAATTCCAATCTGTTTATTATGCCAACCCAGCACCATTTTCATGTCCAATATTGTACATTTTAGTAGCAGAGTTTCTATTTGGTTCTTCTTTGCCTTTCCCAATTATCTGATGAGATCCCCCCATGCTTTGTTATTATGTCTGCCTTTCTTCTCAGTATGTTATAGTTCTTAATATATTCATAGCCTGTTTTATGGTCCTTGTTAGTTCCAATACTTTGGTCATTTGATGGTTGGTTTCAATTGGCCAGGTTTATTTAATTTTGGAATCATATCTTCCAATTCCTTTTTTTTTTTTTTTACTTCCACATATTTGGTGATTTTTATCGCATACTGGAAAATGAGAATATATAGGTAGGAAGTTTACATAATGTTATCTTTCTTCATGTGTGCTAAATTTATTTCTGGATGCCTGTTAAACTACTGGTGTATGTTTATAATCTTATTAAGCCCAATTTTATTCTCTGTTAGGATACGTCTATTTCACTTTTATTTCAAACTTAGGGCATATATCCTACTCTGCAGCATAGTCATTACTTTCAAACTGTGAACTTAGAGGGCTTTCAGATGATGACAGAAATACACAGCGCAGTGTCACTACTGGACCTAGTTGACACTGCAAATTCCCAGCACTATATGTCTTCTCACATGATGGACATGAAGCAGATACCCTTAGCTAGGGATTCCAAAGTCTTGTCCTCCACATCTAAACCTCAGCCCCGTCTAAGCATGCCCGGGAAACCACATGCAGATTCTTACCCCGCACTTGGCTCCTTGCATTCTTTTACTTTGCTCTGCAAATTCTAGTCTTTTAGCATCCTTAAAACATCAAAAATTCTTACTATTCATTACAAATGTACAGGAAAATGGAAAAAAAATTGTAAAACTAGTATTTATTTAGAATGTAATTTAAAACACTAGAAATGTTGACAATAAGCTTTTTGGTTTTTTTTAAACTTAGCATAAGTTGTGAGCTTTTTCTCTATGCCTTAATAAATTATCACCGTAATACCCCTTTCTAAATTGGTACAATAGACTGAATGTTCATGTCCCCCCAAAATGTATGCTGAAATCCTAATCCCACTGTTTTTGGGTTTTAAAGTGGAGACTTTAGGGGGTAATTAGGTCATAGTCATAAGGATGAGGTCTTCTTGAATAGGATTAATGCCTCTACTAGAAAAGGTCAAAGAGCTAGTTAGCTCTCTTTTTTGCCATGTATGGATATAAGAAGTCACCTATTTGTAACCCAGAAGAGGGCACTCACTGTACTATTACCCTGGTCTTAGACTTCCAATCTCCAGAACAATGAAAAATTAATTTCTGTTGTTTGCAAACCACCTAAACTATTGTAATTTATTATGAAAAACCAAGCTAAGACAGTTGGGATCAGCTTCTAATATTTTACCCTTTTGCACTTTTAACGTTATAAAATATCTCTCAGAGTTCCTTTAATTATGAAGGTTTTTGCCAGTACCAATTTCTTTAGGAGATCTTTAGCCCTGCATCATGACCACCATCCTCATTTATCTGGATAAATTCATACTTACTCATTCCTCTGTATGTTTAAGGTCAAGAAAGGAAAAGTTCATCAACATTCCCTCTGTCAGCTATTTCTCCTATAACTCCATTGATGTGCAGTTTGAATTTCACCTCCAGAATTATCACTTTTTGTTTCCTCTCAGCCCTTTTTCTTTGTTGGCCAGCCTCTCTTTCAATTATGCATTTTTGTAAAGTGCCATGTGGGTTTATCACTGGGAACAAGGAGGCGATATAATTTTATGCTGTCTATACATGAACTGGTAACAGCTATGTAATGACCAATCACTCATAGACTTTAGAAAAAAACAGCCATATCTGTTATTCACATAATAATTTGTGGATTGAAGACTTAGCAGCAATGTTTGTGCTTTATGTAATTCTTTATAGTTAATACATAGTAGTAACTAAAACTTGAACCATGTTTTTGGGGTCGGGGTTATCTAACTAATTTATTTCAGTGGTAACTGAAATTTATGCATAGCAAAACTGTGAGAAATGAGGACTGCCTGTAATAGATTCTGTGTTTGTAAAAAGATTTAGTTTCTGCCTTCAGGAGAAAAGCAGCAAATATTAAGTAAAACAAGAACAAAACAAACAATAAAACTAATTACACAGTGTAGCAAGTTCTCTGAAAGAAAAAATTAGAAGAAATAGAAAGAGCCAACGGTACTGGGAAATTATGTATTCAGAGAGGGGATTAGGAAAAAGTTTACTGATGAAGGGATATTTGAGTTGTTTTCTGAAAAATAAATTTTAATTATCAGAGTATGTGCATATGGATAAGTAAAGAACATAGAACAGTAAGAATGATTTTGAAAATGAAGAAAAAAAGGATGACCTAATTTCCTGGATTTCAAAACAAAGTTATAGTAATCAAGACAGTGTGGTATTAGAGTAAGGACAAATATATAGATCAAAGGAACAGAAGAGTCTAGAAATACACACTTATATGACTAACTGAAATTCAACAAAGGTACCAAGGCAATTCAATGTGATAAATTATAACCCTGTTTAAAAAAGACACTGATTTATAAAACAAGATAAAAGCAGAGAAAGAAGCAAACCATAAGAGACTCTCTCTCTCTTTTTTTTTAATTTATATATATGACCCGGAGAGGGAGAGAGCAAAAGCAGGGGGAGAAGCAGAGGGAGAGGGAGAAGCAGGCTTTCTTCTGAGCAGGGAACCCAACTTGGAGCTCTAGCCCAGGACCCTGGAATCAGGACCTGAGCTGAAGGCAGACGCTTAACCAACTGAGCCATCTAGGTGCCCAGAAAGACTCAACCACAGAGAACAAACTGAGGGCTCCTATAGGGGTAGTGGGTAGGGGAATGGGCTAAATGGGTGATAGGCATTAAGGAGGGCACATGTTAGGTGTTACATGTATGTGATGAATCACTAAATTCTACTCCTGGAACCAATACTGCACTATACATTAATTTGAATTTAAATAAAAAATTGAAAAGAAAAAGATATTTATTTGAAAGAAATAAGCTTCAACAGGACCTAACACTATAATAAGTAACTAAACATGGATTAGATGACATACCCATACAAAAATTTAACAGCTACACTTACAAAATTTCTAGAAAAAACTAGAAACTAATAAAACTCTAAGTAACCACTTTTTTTCCAAAAATCCTTAAGTATTAACTAAAACAAAATAAATCAATAAATTGACTTCATCAAAATTAAAATTTTGTTTTCTAAAAGACTAATTGTAACAATATATTTCACATAATAAAAAGGCTCTACAATTTAATATTCAGAGACATATAGCCAGTTTTTAAAAAGCAGGCAAAAGACATGAAAGGATATTCCACTAAAAAAGATATATGGATCAAAAACAATAATACAAGGAAACAAGCATTTCCTTCAAACATCTTAAACCTTACAGTACATGGATATGCTGTAAATAAAACAATTTCTCTTCTGGAAATTTTCTTTATGAAATTTTGAAATGTATTAGTTTGTATTGTCACCTAATAACTGAATATATTTATGTTTTGGTTTTCTACTTTTAAAGTAAAACTCAAAAATACTGCATTAAACTACTTGACTCGAGGGCATATTTTTTAAAAATACATTAAAGCTTTTCTTTTAAAGATTGCATCATATGGCTTTGAATCAAGAGAGTTAAGAGAATAATCGCTTCCAGGTTTTTCTGGGATTCTAGCTTCCATCACTAAATTTCATCTTCTTCTACCTCTCTCCTCTTAAAACTCCTTTATTTATAACTAGTCAATTGATTATATAATTGTCCTAAGACCTTTTTATAACACTGTCTCAGAGCCTTCTCTAGTTTGAATAAATGTTCTTTGTGCTGCATAAATTTTCTCATCAGTATGCAACCTCAATGACCAACTATGACAGAGAAAAATCAAAAGACAAAAAGGTGGGAAAAACTAAATGAAGGAGGTGGATTTCTCTGCACTAACAGATCAAGTGACTGCCTAGGTATCTCCTTAGCTTTTCTGCCAGGAAATTCTCTAGCAGTTGAGAAAAGCAACTGATTTTATCCAAAGACCTATCCAAAAGACACACACATTGAATTCGCCTACCTGTCTTTGAATAATATATATTGAATTTATCTTTAGCATATGAAAAATAAAATATATGAAGTTTGGGGGAAAGCTAAGGTCTATAAGTAATACTTAAAACTCCACCATTAATCCATAATCAACCTTGAGGTTTATATATCAATGGATACAGAAGGAGACCCAAGATAAAAAATGAAGTTTTTCATTAATTAAGTTGGTAGTTAGGGCTCTCAAGATTCACTTTTTCATCTTCTTTTATATTTGCTTGGGTGTGTGATTTTCTAGCATGTAGATGGAGTCAGTATATTTTATTGTAACATACATTTTTTTGTTTTTTTGAGGCCATTATTGGTAGCATTCGAAGTTTTCATGGGAGATAAAAATAGGTTTTGATAGGATCAGTCTGATAAAAAGAAGTAAAAAATAAGACCAGAAATGTATTTGTAAAGCATAGAAAAGGAGACTAATTTTAAGTCTATATAAAGATGTGCATGTGTATCTCTCTTAAATAACACTCAGATCATTAGGACAAACTGTAGATTCTCCCTTGATGCACAGCACAGGATTACATAGGCAGTTTTAATCCCATCTGTCCAATGGATCATTTACATTTTAATAATTTCTAAAAATAACTGACATTGCCCCTTTTACAATTTTGCAATAAAATTCATTGAAAATCTAATCTGACTACCCACTTACTGTTTTCAGATCAATAAAAACCTAACCATTTGTGAGATAGAAATAAAAAAAGATTATCCTAAATAAAATAAGCCAGCCAGAGAAAGACTATCTCATAAGCAATAGGAGTCCACAAAATTAATAAAATGTATTTTATTAATGTGAGGATTCTTTGAGAACCACTGGCTTAAAGCCACTATGTGAGTTTTTAAGTTTTTATGTTACATGTGAATGACTTTTAATTTTATTTGTAAGCAAGGCAGGCATATTTCAAAGCCAATCTTAAGGAGAATCCCTGCATGAGAAAGAGTTAAAAGGCAGAGTCCCTCTTTATTGGGAGTAAAGGTCCAGAAGTTCACCTTTTTGCTCCTTCATTGTGCATAGCTGTCTATACTCCCAATCAATGCTGCCAAACAGTGATATGCCGACTGGCAATGTCTGCAATATGTTGGTCACTGTCTGAGATGATCCACAGAATTTGAGAGTAATCATTTAGAAATTGTATAGCAATTGAAGAAAGTAATTTTATGCCTGTTATATCTACTGACAACAAAGTGGGAATTGAATTTTGTGTCTTTTCATTTCAGTTTTTTCTCCTAATCCATTTTTATTGTATTTTACAAACATGTTGGTCCATGACAGATTGGGAAAAATAAAAAGTTCATCCTTCAGCCCCAGATAATTGAGATGTATTCAACCAGACAACATCTGTGGCTGTGTTTCAAAAAAGAACTGCTAGATAGCTAGGAAGAGGCAAAATTTCTGCCTTAGTGATTTATATAATTTATTTATTTTATTTTTTGATAGGGAAAACTTACAGAGGTAGCTCCATTATGGTGAAAAGTAAGTTTTAGAAAAATTACAGAGGCAAAAGACAACCTTCTTTTGCCCCAACTCTTTTAAATTCCTTAAGCGCTGAGGATTCTCCTGTTTCTGACCATGTGTTGAGAACCTGCCTTCTCTTATCATATGGAATCCTCACATTTTTACTTTATTTCTGTTTATTTATTCATTTATTTTAAAAGATTATTTATTTATTTGAGAGAGAGAGAAATCACAAGTAGGCAAAGAGGCAGAGACATTGGGGGGGGAGGGGAAGACCCCCTGCTGAGCAGAGCGCCAGATGTGGGTCTGCATCCCAGCATTCGGAGATCATGACCGGAGCTGAAGGCAGAGGCTTAACCCACTGAGCCACCCAGGCACCCCTATTTCTCTGTTTAAAGGTGTATTGTAATATGACTCCTGTGGATCTGGTAACCTACTGTTATACATTTTCATTCTATAAAATGCCTCCATCACTTCTATAAGATCCAGTAAATTATAGCAGAATTAAATCACCTCAGATTCCTTGGGCTTGGAATCACACACTGAAAAAGTTGCAAACATCTGCTGAAAGATTAAGTTCCATCAAAAGAGTTACCTGTGTATTCAGAGATTTCAGAACTAGGTTTAATATCTCTGCCAAAAAAATTACATATGTTCATTTTGGATGATTTAAATCTTGTTTTGATGAAATAATGGAGATCAAGCTGATGTATATCAGGAAATAATAGAATTTCCTATGGAAATGAGTATAGACTTTATTTGTCCACCTGGATATCATTTCAATAACCTTTACTTTAGGAGCCATTTTGGCATATTGCTAACCCTGTTAAAGCCTGGTATATCAACATCCACGCACCCCAGATAAAAGACTTTAAAATGAAGGTCCTGACAATAGACAAAGAAGGATTTTACATAATGATGAAGGGATCAATCCAACAATAGAATATAACAATTGTGAATATGAACCCAACACTGGGGCATCTAAATATATAAATATTAATAGACATGAGATAAATTGATGGTAACACAATAATAGTAAGGGACTTTAATATTCTATTTATCAATGGATGTATCATCGGGACAGAAAATCAGTAAGGAAACATGTCTATGAATAACACATTAAACCAAATAAATGTAACAGATATACAAAAATTCCATGCAAAAACAACAGAAACACATTCTTTTCAGGTGCACATGGTACATTCTCCAGAACAGGTCACATGAATCACATACCAGGCCATAAAACAAATCTCAATAAATTTAAGATTAAAATCATACCAATACATATCTTTTCTGACCACAATAGTATTAAATTAAAAATAAATCACATGAAAAAAACGGGAAAAAAACACAAGTAGAGACTAAACAATATGATACTAAGCAACAAATAGGCCAATGAAGCAATGAAAGAAAAAAATCTAGGGGTGCCTGGGTGGCTCAGTGGGTTAAAGCCTCTGCCTTTGGCTCCGGTCATGATCCCAGGGTCCTGGGATCAAGCTCCACATCCGGCTCTCTGCTCAGCAGGGAGCCTGCTTCTTCCTTTCTCTCTCTCTGCCTGCCTCTCTGCCTACTTTTGATCTCTATCTGTCAAATAAATAAATAAAATCTTTTTAAAAAAATCTAAAAATACCTGGAGACAAATGAAAATGAAACACAATGGTCCAAATTGCTATGACAGTAAAAGTGATTTCAAGAGGAAGTGTATAGCAATACAGGTCTATCTCAAGAAACAAGAAAAACCTCAATCTAACTTTAAGATTAAAAGAACTAGATGAAGAATGAACAAAGCCCAAAGTTAGAAAAAAGTAAATAATAAGGATCAGAGCAGAAATAAATGATGTAGAAACTAAAAAATTATTTTTTAAAAAATCGATGAAATCAAGAGCTGTTTCTTTGAAAAGAAAAATGAATTGACAATCCTTTAGGCACACTCAAGAAAAAGAGACAAAAGACCAAAATGAATAAAGTTAGAATGACAGAAGAAAAGTAACAATTGATACCACAGAAATACAAAGGATCATAAGAGAATAGTATGATATGCCAACAAATGGACAAGCTAGGAGAAATGGATAAATTACTAGACACATACAATCTTCTGAAACTGAACCAGAAAGAAATAGGTAATCTCAGCATATCTATTACAAGCAATGAAATTGAATCAGTAATGAAAAACTACAAAAAAAAAAAAAAATCCAGGATCAGATGAATTCACAAGTGAAGTCTACTGGGGATTTAAAGAAGAGTTAATTCCTATTCTCCTCAAACTATTCCAAAAAAAAATAGATGAAGGAAATCTTCCAAAAGCATTCTACAAGGCCAGCATCACCCTGATGCCAAAACCAGAAAAAGATAACACAAAAAATAAAACTACAGGATAATAACCCTAAACATAGATGTAAAATTCCTTAACAAATTTTTAGCAAAAGATGTACAACAATATATTCAGATCATTCACCATGAGCAGGTGGATTTATTCCCAGGATGTAAAGATCGCTGAATATTTACAAATCAATGTCACACACAAAATCAACAAAATGAAGGATAAAAATCATGAGATAACCTCAAGAAATGCAGAAAAAAAGCATGCACCAATATTTAACATCCATTCATGATTAAAATTCTTAACAAAATGTGGTTAGAATGAAGATACCTCAACATAATAAAGGCTATAAATGAAAAACTCACAGCTAACATTATCTTCAATGTTGAAAAGTACAATCTTCCCTCTAAGGTCAGGAATAAGACAAGAATGTCCACTCATACCACTTTTATTCAACCTAGTACTAGAAGTCCCAGCTATAACCATCATACAAGAAAGAAAGAAAGAAAAAAGGAAAGAAAGAAAGAGTCACCATATTGGTAAAGAAGAAGTTAAACTGTAACTACTTGCAGACGACAGGACATTATATATAGAAAAGCCTATATATTCAACTAAAAACTTATCAAAAGTAATAAATTCAGTAAAGTGGCAGGATACAAAAATGGTACCCATTAATCCATAGCATTTCTATATAGTAACAACAAAGTCACAAAAAAAGAAATTTGAAAAACAACATTATTTGTAACTGCATCAAAAGGAGTAAAATAGCTAGGAATAAATTTAACCAAAGAGGTCAAAGACCTGTCATCTGAAAACTATATTACACTGATGAAAGAGATTGAAGATGACATGAATGGAAAGATATTTCATGCTCCTGGATTCAAACAATTTATTGTCAAAATGTCCATATTACCTAAAACAATACATAGATTCAATGTAATCCCTATCAAAATAACAGCAGCATTTTTCATAAAACTAGAACAACTAATACTAAAATCTGTATGGAACCACAGAAGATCCCAAATAACTAATGCAATCCTAAGAAAGGACAACAAACCTGGAGGTATCATAATCCCAGATATCAAGATATATTACACTAAGCTGTAGTGGTCAATAGAGTTGGTATAGGCACAACCAAAAAAAGATACATAAATCAATATAGCAGGACAGAGACCCCAGAAATAAATCCACATTCATATTGTCAATTCATCTATGACAGAAGAAGCAAGAATATACAATGGGAAAAGGCAGGCTTTTCAATAAATTGTGTTGAGAAAACTGGAAAGCTACACTCAAAAGAATGAAACTGGGCTACTTTAACACCATACACAAAAATAAACTCCAAATGGAATAAAGACCTAAACATGAGACCTGAAATGATAAAAATCCTAGAAGACAACATGGGCGGTAAGTTCTCTGACATTAGCCTTAGAAACATTTTTCTAGATGTATCTCTTAAGGCAAGGGAAACAAAAGGAAAAATACACAATTGAGATCACATTAAAGTAAAAAGCTTTTGCACAGTAAAGGAGACCATCAAGAGAATAAAAAGAAAATTTACTGAATGGGTGAAGATATTTGCAATTGGTACATCTAGTAAGTGGTTATTAACCAAAATATATAATCTATGAAGAACTTCTACAACTGAACACCAAAAAACCCAGTCTGATTTAAAAAATGGGCAGAGGACCTGAATAGAAATTTTTTCAAAAAAGACCCACAGATAGCCAACAGATATATGAAGAGATACTCAGCCTCACTAATCATCAGGTAATTGCAAATCAAAACCACAATGGAATATTACCTTATATTTGCTAGAATGGCTAAAACCAAGAAGACAAGAAACAACAAATGTTGGCGAGGATGTGGAGAAATAGAAACTCTCATGCACTATTGGTGGGGATGCAAGCTGGTGAAACCACTGTGGAATACAGTTTGGAGGTTCCTAAAAATAAATAAATAAATAAACAGATAAATAAATAAAATAGAAATAGCATAGGATCCAGTAATTCCACTATTGGTATTTACCCAGGGAAAAACAAAAACACTAACTCAAAAAGATATATGTATTCCTATATTTACTGCAGTATCATACATAATAACCAACACACGGAAGCAACCTAAATGTCCTCCAAAAGATGAATGGACAAGGAAAATGAGATATATGCAAACAATGGAATACTACATAGCCATAAACAAGGATGAGATCATGCCATTTAAGACAACATATATGGACCTAGAGGGTTTTATACTAAGTAAAGTAAGTCAGACCAAGATAGACAAATACTATATGATTTCATTCATAGATGGAATCTAAAACAAAACAACCCCCCCCAATAAAACCCCTGAATAAACAAAAAGCAGAATAAGAACCATAAATACATAGAGCAAACTGATGGTTGCCAGTGGAGAGGATATAGGGGGTTGTACAAAATGAGTGAAGGAGAGAAGGAGATACAGTCTTCAGTCATGGAATGAGTAAGTTACAGGAATAAAAGACCCAGCAAGAAATAGTCAATGATATTATAGTAGTGATGTAATGGGACAGATGGTAGTTACACTTGTGGTGAACACAGCATAATGTATAAACTTATCAAATCACTGTTGTATACCTAAAACTAATGTAAATTTTGTGTCCAGTGATCTTCAAATAAAAAAAAAAATGTAGCTTGTCCCTCTGGATAGTCACCATGAATGCCAAATCACCTTCCACATGTCCTTTTTCACCATTCTTTAGTACTTAACTCTCTCCGGTTTACTATAAAATTATACTTATTTTTCTGTTTATTCCTTAATGTCTCTCTACACACATGAACTGATATGTAACCTGTGTGAGGACAGGTATTTTCTTCTATTGTATGTATCACAAGCATTTAAATAATTTCCTAATATGAGACACTAAATAAGTCTTTTCTGCTTATAACTTCCTTGTAGAGCTAATCATGTATTTAAGGCAGGCATTATTTTCCCCTACATACCTTAGGAAGGATATCAGGCATTATGGGAAGGGCAGCAGCAACAGTGTATAAGTTTTGGACAGTAAAAATAAATGATGTCCCAGTCAGACTTAATAGATCAGTTAAATGACTCTATTTGCCTTACTCAATTTAGTAATACCTGATGAAACAATTAAGTACACATACTTCAGGGGTGTCTGGGTAGCTCAGTCAATTAGGCATCTGACTCTTAGTTTCAATTCAGGTCATGATCTCAGGGTCCTGAGATGGGGCCTGTGTCAGGTTCTGTGTTCAGTATGGAATCTGCTTGTCCCTCTCCCTCTGTTCCTCCCCCTGCCTACCCCCCTTATAAATAAATATAAAAAGAAAAAAGAAAACTTAAAAAAAAAAAACACATGCTTCAATTCTATGTTCTGGAACTAGGGTGTCTATAATATCAAGGACTCCAAAATTTCCAAGAGGTGCTCAGTCTATAAAATAAATCTGTTTCATCTCCTGAATCAAACTCATGTGAAAAACTTTGCATGACAAATTATTTTATACATAGCAAACATGAATTTGTTAAAGGCAGAATAGAATTTACTTTTCTGAAATCTGAAGAATTCAAAAAAACAAAGAAATTTTACTCTTCCACTTAAGTCTAAACAACCAGAGCCTAGTGATATGTGTTTCAATCCTTTCTGCCATTAAATGAATTAGAGAACGAGAATACTTTTTCATGTAAGAAAATTTAACTTTGATATTTTGACACCTATTATAGTCAGACAACTGTCATTTTTTTTATTGTAATATAAGGTATTGATTCCTGAGGCATCCACTTCAAAGGCCTCCATCTGAAATAAACACATGATCAACTACAGAAGTAAAGGTCCAGGCCATCCCAACCCTGAAGTACTCCTTTTTTTTTTTTTTTAAAGAGAGAGTTCTGATTGCTAGGAAGAACTGTCAGTTTGTCTTTCCCTTCCCACACTTTAATTCCCGATCTGATCTTTTAAATTCACCAGTAAAGAATGAACCCATGAAACTCAATGCACCCCATCTTTGACCTCCATAAATGCAGAACCCTAGGTTTACTCACTTTAACTGAGACCTTGCTGTTTGGCCCTGCACATGGCCTGTACCTTCCAGGACTTTTGAGAAATGAACCTTGTTTTTTTCAAAATGCCCTGATGGTTGTTGCTGAGGTGCATCTTGCAATCATAAGAACCACCAAGGCAAGTCCAGCCACAGGATTAGCTCACGACTGTGGGTGTTCACCACAAGTAGTGTGGACCCAGGTGACCACAACAGCATTTCTAGCGGATGGCCTAATGAAAGCCTGAGACTATCCCAAAACACCTATTTTCTTCTAATGGTGAATTATATTTTATACTTTATTATTATCATTTTTAAAGATATTTATTTATTTATTTGATAGACAGAGATCACAAGTAGGCAGAGAGGCAGGCTGAGAGAGAGGAGGAAGCAGGCTCCCTGCTGAGCGAGAGCCCAATGGCTCTACAGGATCATAACCTGAGCTGAAGGCAGCGGCTTTAACCCACTGAGCCACCCAGGCACCCCAATACTTTATTATTTTTTGAATCCAACTTTTCAGGTTATCAGTCTTTCACAGAGATATTAAAGAAATATTTGCTATTGTTGACAATCTTTTTTTGAAAATATCAAAAAGACTAGATAAAATAAATGAACCTCAGTATTCTACACCTTATTGACCATAAAAAGTGTAGTTTATTGTTGAGGTAAAATGCCTCATATTTTCTTTAATTATGAATAGTATCAACAAAATAAAGTTATTTTTACTATACGCATTGTTAATTAGTTATATCAAAATTAGCATAAATGCATGTCTTAAGAACCCTCATTTTCTCACCAAATAAGCATCAACATTTAATTTTAGAAGAATGAAAATAGCTCCCTGTTGATGAAGTAGATTTAATTATAAAGTAATATTGAAGCCAAGCAATTACCAAAAAAGCCAGGGAGTTGCTGGTATTGGTCCTCAAATCACTTTACTTTTTTTATTTGTTTAAAGATTTTATTTATTTATTTGACAGAGAGAGACTGATCACAAGTAGGCAGAGAGGTGGCAGAAAGAGAAGGGGAAGCAGGCTCCCTGCTGAGCAGAGAGCCCGATGCAGGCCTCGATCCCAGGACCCTTGACCATGACCTGAGCCAAAGGCTCAGGCCACCCAGGTGCCCAAATCATTTTACTTTTAACTCACCTCAATCTTGTAGCATTTATCAATTCCATGAAACTGCCACTTGCTTCTTAGAAATAAATCCTATGAGAAGGATTCCTAAGGATTGTTTCATTCTGCTGGTTTCATATGTGCCATAAGAGTATCAAAATAAATTTGTGCTTTATGGCTTGAGGAATCAAATTGTTATGACAATCCTTTGCATCTTTGGTCACAGAGGGATTAGATGTAAGCTGTTATCTAAATCTTATTTATAAAATACATCTCCCTTCTACAGAAACTCCTCCAAACTTGTTGCACACCTTTCTGCATCTTGAAGACAAAATACATTTGGGCTCTGTCCTCCAGGAACTTATTTTCCAAAATGAGAAGATGAAGCCAAATAAGCAGTGGTATCTTAGGAAACTTGACAAATCACTTCATATGGATTCCTTGTGGACATTTTGGATTTGCTTTATATTCTTTCAGGAAAAATAAGTCAAAAAATGGGATGAAGAAATACTTACTTTTCAGCTTACTGAAGGAATATGTCAGGTATAGGACAGGTTTTCACACATAGGCTACTAATGCCCTGGTATCTCAAAATTCTTTACAAAAGGAGATAGCTTAAAGAGTTCTCATCCAGAGGTTTTCTAAGACAGGAATCACTGAGAAATTGTTCTAAAGAGATCACAAAAAGAATATGAAGACTAAATGTATTTTATAACATCAGTAATACATTCCAAACATGTCTTTTTCTTTTCATCATTATATGATTTCTAATTAGGACAACATATAATGTTGCTTGCTGTGAACACTTTGAGTATCTAAGAGTAGACCAAAAATTCAAAAACTTAAGAGGAGAGGAGATCCTGATTGAGCGAGTAGAGTAAGAGTGTCCTGTGCTTACCTTCTTCTATGGACACACCAAGATTTCAACTATATAGAGAACAATTCTGTGAACTATCTGTAGACTAGTAGAACAGCTATATCACAGCTAAAGATATAAAGAAAAAGCTATACTGAGAAGGTTGGGAGGAACAAAAACATGGTCTAATTGTGACCCATGCCCCCAGAAAAATGACTCCCAAGCCAGAAAGATATCAGAGGCATAGAGATCCTCTCTAAGCAAGAGGTTCAAAACCTACATTGGACATCCCCCACTTTGGAGACCTGCACTGGAAAAAGAGGTCCCCATAATGTCTGGCTTTGAAAATCAATGGGGCCTAACTCCAAGAGCTTTGTGTATTAATGTCAACTATCTTTAGTTAAAAGAAACAAAAAACTTGAGAGGAAATTGCTATGGATTCCTAAAGGAAAAGATACTGTCTATTTGGCTTAACTTAAAGATGAAGACTATAGACTTGCTTTTCTAATATGCAGCATGCATAGATACAATTAAAGAATGCTGAGAATTTTCCTACTGTTATCTACCCAGAGATGCAATTTTACCAATATTTTTCCAAATATCAGATCTGAGAAGGTTGTTTCAGGGATTGTAGCCCACAAATGAGAGGACATAGAGTCAAATAAAGATAAAATTCACAGGATTTTAATTTAGGAAGATAAACAGGTGAGCTGGGGGGAAAATGGCAGAAGAGAGTATATGAAGAATGAGAAAAATTGCCAGAGACATTTATCTGAAGATGAGAATGTAGATGCAGAGTTGAAACCCAAAATCAGAGGTATTCTAATGATGCTCCATCATTTAGGCAATCATCAAATCATAACAAAATAAGATCAGAAAACTAACCTAGTATCATTTCCTCGTTTGGAACCACAGGCTATTTAGAATTTATAAATCATGAGGAAAATTAAGGCCATTTACAGGACTTTAAATTCTGTAAATAATATTTCTGAAAATTGATATGCAGATGTTAGACTTTCATTCAAAATAATTTTCTTCCAGCTTATATAAAAAAGGCAAATATTTAACCCATCATGAATCTTATTATAGAGGTTGCCCTACTCTGTAAACTTCCCCTGGATGTCAATCAAAGAGAAGACTTTGGCAAACACTTTGGTGTTTATCACACATTCCATCTGGTTTCTCATGTTTCTTATCTCCTCATTCCGTGGAATGACAAAACAAGTTCTGACATGGGCTTTGGGTGGAGTGTTGTATGTCACTTCCATTGCAAAGCATATTTGAACTAGAATGTCGTTTTATTTCACCTCCTGCTATATCAGTCACACTACTGATATTCCAAATGCTGGACTCCATCATACTGGGTTCCTTAGTGTCACTTGTATTATGATAGAGTGTAGCACACAACCCTCACTGCACACGTACACAAACACATGTATACATCAACTTTATCTGACAGAGTATGAGCAAGAAACAACTGTTGTATTAAGTCACTGAGATCTGAGGTTGTTTGCTACCAAAATATAATCTTGTTACTGAAATGTATTTTCTAAAATCATATTAATGTTATATAATAAACTCCTATATATTGATTGCTGGTTCAAAGCAAAAACTCAAGAGGTGTTTCCCAGGTACATTCCACAATTAAATATTAACTAGATCATTCCACAATTTTAGGGCTGGTTTTGGTTGATGAGATGAATGTTAATGCCAGTGAAAACTATGAAATTATTGCTTATTGCTTATCTTACTATTAAATGAATTTCTTCGGAAGTATTTACTGATTGCCATAGAATGATACATTGTTCAGCATTCCCATGGTTGATGGTTGTAGAAGAAACATTATGAGTACAGGAAATAATTCAAATCCATATTGAGAAAGAAAGCATTTGCTCTATTGATATTTCCTTACTATATTTAGGGGTTAAGTTGACTTGCTCTAATGTGGAAACCACACTTAAAACTGCAGCTTCAAATAGACTCATTTTGCCATTCATGACAACCTACTGTCATTTCTGAAACTTGCCATCTTTTACTGATGACTTTCATATTTAGTTCATAGTCTCTTTTATCACAAGTACTGCCATCATCCTGAGACATTACTCTAACCATCTATCCTTGCAAGTGTCTATACCCTCAGCATCCAAACCACACCTTTACTGTTTCAGCCACATGTAAACTGGCACCATCCAGAAATGTTAAATTCAAACAGCAATCATTCTTCACACAATGCATTTTCTTTCTTATTAGTTCTGTGAATACAGCCTTTTTAACAAAGGCTGTATGTATTTATTTTACAGAGAGAGAGTGAGAGAGCACACAAGCTCTTCCTGCTGAGTGGGGAGCCCAGTGTGGGACTTGATCCCAGGGCCCCGAGATTATGACCCAAGCCAGAGGCATATAACCTACTGAGCCATCCAGGTGCCCTGTGAATACAGTCTTTTACATTAGTGAACTTCTGGTCCCTACTTTCTCATTACATATAAGTCTCCCTCTACCTATCAATTTTTTATCTAGTTAAAGTTTCAAAAAACAAAACTTCAACTCTTTCAACTCATTTATTTCCAATATCTTTATCTCCTTTGCAACAGAAAACAAAAGAAAATGAGACAAAACAGACATCCAGGGGTGCCTGGGTGGCTCAGTGGGTTAAAGCCTCTGCCTTTGGCTCAGGTCATGATCCCAGGGTCCTGCGATGGAGCACCACATCGGCTCTCTGCTCAGTGGGGAGCGTGCTTCCTCCTCTCTCTCTCTCTGCCTGCCTCTCTGCCTGCTTGTGATCTCTATCTGTCAAATAAATAAATAAAATCTAAAACAACAACAACAACAGAGACATCCATGGAACAATATAATCAGCTGGCTTATTTTCTCTTACACCCAGGAAATTAGATGTTACTAAAGAAAATCACAAAACAAATAGGTAGAGATGTCCCTATAAGATTCATGGTATAGGGGCACCTGGGTGGCTCAGTGGGTTAAAGGCCTCTGCCTTCGGCTCAGGTCATGATCCCAGAGTCCTGGGATCGAGCCCCGCATCGGGCTCTCTGCTCAGCGGGGAGCCTGCTTCTCCCCCCCCCCCCCCCCCCCCCCCCCCCCCCCCCCCCCCCCCCCCCCCCCCCCCCCAACCTTTGATCTCTTTCTTTAAAAAAAAAATTAAAAAAAAAAAATTCATGGTATATAAATGTCTTGGTATTTAAAGTAACCTAGAATTTTTTCAATGAGTTTGGAGAAATTTCTTTCTCTTTCTACTCTTATTTTAAACTGCTTTTATTCTCAAACTCCTGAAAAGAACATCGCCACTCCTCTCAGCAATTTCCCACTGTCCTTTATATACATGCAATTTGATTTAAACATCTTCAAATTTCTCCCACCATAGCAGTGTTTATACACAATAATAGATCGTCTCAGAAAAGCAAGGATATCTAAACTCTTGCTGAGAGGCACTGATAAAAGCTAATTATAACTTGAAAATCTCACTTGAGGTAGTTTGACCGATAGTTTCTTCTTTGTATTTCAGCAGTAACATAAAACAAATTAAGTATAATTTTGATGCAAAGATATTTCCTCTAAAAATTTCTAGAAGTTTTGTATGTTGTTTATTGCAGTATGTGAAATTTTTGGTAGTAGTAATATGCTTCTCATTGTGTCTGGCTAAATAAGTACTTATTTCATTCTACTGTAAAAGAAAAAAAATATAATGATTGATGAGCATAAGTCTTTGGAACAATAGAGGGAGATTTTTATTGTTTCCCGGAACACTAGTGAGGTACATTATTTGCACTGGGGTAATAGTACGGTCTTTCAAGGTAGATAATTTGAACTGGAATCCTGGTTCCTCTTAGATATCTTTGGACTAGTTTGCTTTTCCTCCCTGAGTTTCAGTATAGTCATCTTTGTTAAAAAGTATCTAATGACACTTTCTTCACAAGATTGTCCTTAAAGATTAAACAGACTTAAATGTGCAAGGCACATAGTTGGTGTTCCATATGTAAACGATTTTTGGTTCTCAGGTTTTGGTTTTTAAGTGCATGCAAAGGTTGGAGTTACAGAGTTGAAATTAAATAATGAGAACATATTATCTTGGGCCAAGATCTCAATTACAAATGTGACCGCTTAAAACATATGCTTTCAAGAAATTTAAGGCAAACCCAGACTACTTAAAATATATGCTTTCAAGAAATTTAAGGCAGACCCAACAACATTCTTTACTAACACTCCCATCTTCTCTCAGTTGAGTGTTAAGTAAAGTCTACAGTTAGAATCCCAGTCTTTAACCCTAAGATAGTATTTGACACTAGTTAAGTTGCACCAAAAACTGTAAGATACCTAGGAATAAACCTAACCAGAGACAAAGAATCTGTACTCTGAAAACTATAGAACATTTATGAAAGACTTTGAGGAAGACATAAATAAGTGGAAAACATTCCATGCTCATGAATTGGAAGAATAAATATTGCCAAAATCTTTGCTACCCAGAGCAATCTAAACATTCAGGGCAACCCCTATCAAAATACCATCATTTTTTTTTTTTTCACAGAGCTGGAACAAATAATCCTAAAATTTGCCTGGAGCCAGGAAAGACCCTAAGTAGCCAGAGAAATGTTGAAAAAGAAAACCAAAGCTGGTGGCATCACAATTCCAGACTTCAAGCTCTATTACAAAGCTGTAATCATCGAGACAGTATGGTACTGGCACAAAAACAGACACATAGATCAATGGAACCGAATAGAGAACACAGATATGGACCCTCAACTCTATGGTCAACTAGTCTTCAACAAAGAAGGTAAAAATATCCAATGGATAAAAGACAGTCTCTTCAACAAATAGTGTTAGAAAAATTAGAAAGCCACATGTAGAAAAATGAATCTGGACTTTTTTCTTACACCATACACAAAGATAAACTCAAAATGGGTGAAAGACCTAAATGTGAGACAGAAATCCATCAAAATCCTAAAGGAGATCATAGGCAGCAACCTCTTTAACCTCAGCTGCAGCAACTTCTTGCTAGACATGTCCCCAAAGGCAAGGGAAACAAAAGGCAATGGAAACAAAAGCAAAATGAAATACTCAGACTTCACCAAACTAAAAAGCTTTTGCATAGCAAAGGAAACAGTCAACAAAACTAAAAGGCAACCTATGGAACTAGAGAAGATATTTACAAATGACATATCACATAAAGGTCTAGTATCCAAGGTCTATAAACAACTTATTAAACTCAATACCCAAAATGCAAATAACCCAGTCAATAAACAAGCAGAAGACATGAACAGACATTTCTCCAAAGAAGACATACAAATGGCCAATGGACACATAAAGAAATGCTCAACATCACTCAGCATCGGGGAAATGCAGATCAAAATCATAATGAAATGCCACCTTACACCAGTCAAAATGGCTAAATTAACAAGTCAGGAAACAATAGATTTTGGTGAGGATGCAGAGAAAGTGGAACCCCCTTACACTATTGGTGGGAATGAGAAGGTACAGCCACTCTGTAAAACAATATGGAAGTTCCTCAAAAAGTTAAAAATAGAGTTATCCCTATGGCCTGGCAATTAATTGCACTACTAGGTATTTACCCAAAGGATACAAACATAGAGGTCTGAAAGGGTACCTGCACCTCAGTGTTCATAGTAGCAATGACCACAATAGCCAAACCATGGAAAGAACCCATATGTCTGACAGATGAATGGATAAAGAATAGGTGGTATAGACATACAATGGAATATTACTAAGCCATCAAAAAGGGAAATCTTACCAATTGCAGTGATGGGGGTAGAACTAGGCAGTATTATGCTAAGCAAAATAAGTCAATCATAGACAGTTATCATGATTTCACTCACATGCAGAATTTAAGAAATAAAACAGGATCATAGAGGGGGAGAGGGAAGAGTAAAATAAGATGAAATCAGAGAGAGAGAGAGAAAAACCATAATAGACTTAACTATATGACAAAATTGAGGGTTGTTGGAGGGGAGGCAGGTGGGGGCAGGAGATAACAGGATGATGAGCATTAAGGAGGACACATGATGTAATGAGAACTGGGTATTATAAAAGACTGATAAATCACTGAATTCTACCTCTGAAACTCATAACATATCATATGTTAATGAATTGAATTTAAATTTAAAAAATTGAAAATCAGATGGACAAGTGCTAAAGTAACATTACCCATGCATATTCAGATTGAAGCAATAATATTTATTAGAGAAAATTTATAAATTATGGCAAAGCATAAAGCTCAATATTTAAATCACATATAAACCCTCCACCTTGTAATAATCACAACTAACATTTGCTTTATATTTTTATTCATTTGTCAAAGAGAGAGATAATCCTGGGCAGGAGGCAGAGGGAGGAGCAGGCTCCCTGCTCAGCAGGGAGCCCAATGTGGGACTGGATCCCAGGACTCTAGGATCATGACCCAAGCCGAAGGCAGCCACTTAACCTCTTGACCAATTAAGCCACCCTGCTTTATATTTTTAATGGGATTTAAAAAATATATTTAGTGGGTATTCTTTTAAAGTCTAGTAACATCTATGTGATATTCCAGTATTTGAATATACCACAACTTATCAAAATACTGAATGTGGGCATTCTGGGTATTTTTTGTTTGTGACATGAATAATGAAACAATGAAGTAATTTTTTCTGATCTTTGAAATTTAGGTACAAAACTATTGAGTCAAAAGTTTGAATATCTTTTGTGTCTTTTGCCAAATGACAGCACCTTGTAAGTGAAGTGAAGAACTGGGGAGTAATATTTCATTCAGGAAAAGGAAGGAAAGCAAGGGAACAGGGATCTTAAGACTTTAAAGTAAGGTTGAAATATAGTGGACTTAGGTCTACGGCCATACCACCCTGAACGCGCCCGATCTCGTGTGATCTCGGAAGCTAAGCAGGGTCGGGCCTGGTGAGTAAGTACTTGGATAGGAAATATAGTGGACCTTAGGACAGACTAGGAGAATACTGAGGAAATACCCTAGAGGGCTGAGGGACAGCCTTCTGTGTTTAAGGACCAAATTGCAAGCCATGTCACAATCAAGGAACTGTATTTAATGGATTTTGTTCATTACTTATCTTCTGTTGAGAAATTTTCCATTTTTCTATGCACAAATATACATCTTTCTGTTAATCTTTATTATGTAAGAAAAGAAAAAAAAAGTTTAATGGTTGGTTCTAATGATCCATTTAATAAAGGCCATGACACTGTTATCAAAAGAACATATACAACTTGAAACACTCATTCTGATACTAAAGAGGACAAGATGTCTTCCTTTGTTCTCACTCATCAGATTTTGTGGACTACCAAATATCAATTCCTCTGGGAAACTTTATCTTACTTTCTAGGCAAAGAATTATATACTGGGATTGTACTTTTACCATGCATTCTATTTTTCTAATTTGTTTTTCCTGAGTGAACAATTATTGAGGTCTTTCCCACCAACCAGATGATGATCCTTCTAGCATGAGCTTTTCTTGTCATCTCAGCCTCCAGTTCTATGCTCAGCACATACATAGAAAATGCTCAGAATCATTTGAATGGATAAAAGGATAATGCAATGACACAATCATACAATTTTCAAGTGCAGAGTGTTACTGAAGTAGGTAATGGGCCATGCAAAGTGGAGTGATTGCATTGATTCCTGGAATCACAGTTCTCCTTTACTTCACAAGTCTCTGGTTTGCTCCAGCTCTTTGAAAAATACTGGTGGAATTTTGATCAGGATGGCATTGAGAGTATAGATTGCTCTAGGCAGTACAGACATTTTAACAATGTTTATTCTTCTGATCCATGAGCATGGAAAGCTCTCCCATCTTTTTTGTCTTCTTCAATTTCTTTCATGAGTGTTCTGTAGTTCCTCGAGTACAGATCCTTTACTTCTTTGGTTTGGTTAGGTTTATTCCCAGGTATCTTATAGTTCTTGGTGCCAGAGTAAATGGAATTGATTCTCTAATTTCCTTTTCTGTATTTTCATTGTTAGTGTATAAGAAAGCAACTAATTTCTGTACATTAACTTTGTATCCTGCCACATTACTGAATTGCTGTATGAGTTCTAGTAGTTTGGGGGGAGTCTTTTGGGTTTTCCATGTAAAGTATCATGTCATCTGCAAAGAGAAAGAGTTTGACTTCTTCTTTGCCGATCTGAATACACTTTATTTCTTTTTGTTGTCTGATTTCTGTTACTAGGACTTCTAGTACTATGTTGAACAACAGTGGTGAGAGTGGGCATCCTTGTCATGTTCCTGATCTCAAAGGGAAAGCTGTCAGCTTTTCCCCATTGAGGATGATATTTTCTGTGGGTTTTACATAGATAGATTTTATGAAGTTGAGGAATGTTTTCTCTACCCCTATACTTTGAAGTGTTTTAATCAGGAACAGATGCTGTATCTTGTCAAATGCTTTTTCTGCATCGATTGAGAGGATCATGTGGTTCTTCTCTCTTCTTCTATTGATTTATTCTATCACATTGATTGATTTCTGAATGGTGAACCACTCTTGTATCCAATGGATAAATCCCACCTGGTCTTGGTAGATCTGAAACAAACAACCCTAAAATTTGTATGGAACCAGAAGAGACCCTGAATTGCTAAGGAAATGTTGAAAAAGAAAAACAGAACTGGGGGCATCATGTTGTCTGATTTCAAGCTTTACTACAAAGTTGTGATCACCAAGACAGCATGGTACTGGCCCAAAAACAGACACATAGACCAGTGGAACAGAGTAGAGAGCCCAGATATGGACCCTCAACTCTATGGTCAAATAATCTTCGACAAAGCAGGAAAAAATGTCCAGTGGAAAAAAAAGATGATCTCTTCAATAAATGGTGCTGGGAAAATTGGACAGCTATGTATAGAAGAATGAAATTCAACCATTCTCTTATACCATACACAAAGATAAACTCAAAAGGGATAAAAAGACCTCAATGTGAGGCAGGAATCCATCAGAATCCTAGAGGAGAACACAGGCAGAAACCTCTTCAACATCAGCCACAGCAACTTCTTTCACGACATGCCCCCAAAGGCAAAGGAAACAATAGCGAAAATGAATTTTTGGGACTTCATCAAGATCAAGTTTTTGCACAGCAAAGGAAACAGTCAACAAAACAAAGAGGCAACCCATGGAAAGGGGGAAGGTATTCACAAATGACACTACAGATACAGGGTTGAGATCCAGGATCCATAAAGAACTCCTCAAACTCAATACACACAAAACAGATAATCATGTTAAAAAATGGGCAGAAGACATGAACAGATATTTCTCCAATGAAGACAACAAATGGCAAAAGGCAAATGAAAAAATATTCATCATCACTAGCCATCAGGGAGATTCAAATCAAAACCACATCGAGATACCACCTTACACCAGTTAGAATGGCCAAAATCAACAAGACAGTAAACAACAAGTGTTGGAGAGGATGTGGAGAAAGGGGAACCCTTTTACACTGTTGATGGGAATGCAAGTTGGTATAGCCACTTTGGAAAACAGTGTGGAGATTCCTTAAAAAATTAAAAATAGAGCTACCCTATGAACCTGGAATTGCACTACTGGGTCTTTACTCCAAAGATACAGATGTAGTGAAAAGAAGGGGCACCTGGACCCCAATGTTCATAGCAGCAATGGCCACAGTGGCCAAACTGTGCAAAGAGCCAAGATGCCCTTCAACAGATGAATGGATAAAGAAAATATGGTCCATATATACAATGGAGTATTATGTCTCCATCAGAAAGGATGAATACCCAACTTTTATATCAACATGGACGGGACTGGAGGAGATTATGCTGAGTGAAATAAGTCAAGCAGAGAGAGTCAATTATCATATGGTTTCAGTTACTTGTGGAGCATAAGGAAGAACAAGGAGGACATTGGGAGATGGAGAAAAGTGAGTTGGGGGAAATTGGAGGGGAAGAGAAACCATGAGATACTGTGGCTCAGAAACAAACTGAGGGTTTTGGGTTGGGTTAGCCTGGTGATGGCTATTAAGGAGGGCATGTATTGCATGCAGCACTGGGTGTGGTGCACAAACAATGAATTTTGGAACCCACACACACAAAAATAAAATTAAATTAAAATAAAAAAAAAAACTAAAAAAAGACAGTTAAGGATTTTATTTTTCTAAATAAAATGAATGTACTTCTCTCTTAAAAATAAAAGTCTATGGGGGCACCTGGATGGCTCATATGGTTGGGCATCTGTCTTCAGATCAGGTTATGATCCCAGGGTCCTGGGATCAAGCCCCACATCAGGCTCCCTGCTGCAGAGAGCCTGCTTCCCTCTCTCTCTGCCTGCCTCTCCACCCACTTGTGATCTCTGTCAAATAAATAAATAAAATCTTTAAAAAAAGAAGTCTCTGATTCACAAGTATGTCCGGTCATGGGACAAAATCTTAGCATGCTCTACAAATGGCATCCTTTATCATACATTCCTTAATGTGGATGAGATTAGGATACAGCATTAAATTCAGAAAATACCAAGCATATTGAATGTGAAGATCATTGAATTTAAAAAATCCTGTAAGATTCCTAAAGGTCTGAGATTAAAGAACTATTTATCAAATATTGTCTTCCGGTGAGTGCTGACAGTGTTTAACCTTACACACGAAGAGCAAGGGAAAGTGTCTTCATCCAGCCTGTTTTTAGGGGGTGTCACCCTCTGCCTTGATGTCACCTGTTGCTACAGCAGTTAAGACTGTGGTTATGCTACTAGACATAAGCTCTATTTCCATTGTATGCAAGTTGCCAATATTAACTCTATCTTGTAGAATGTGATGTGGTTTTTTTTTTCCCCCAACTGGGTAGTTATTATTGCTTGGAGCTATAGGTTTACAAAATAGAAAAGTTGGAAAAAATATATATCAGATGATTTATATCTTACACATGAGTAGGAAACTAGTAATAATATAGGCATAAAGTTAATAAATGTACAAATCATTTAAAATATATATTTTACTTTAGTTAGTTATCTCACCTAACTGGAACTCAGACTCACTGCTAAGATGAAGCCTGGTTAGAGTATTCCTTTCATTTCTTTTTTTTTTTTAATTCATTTCATTTCTAAAATGCTATTTTTGCGTATAGAAATGGCAGATTTTGTCCAGATCTAACACTGAACTCTGATAAGCAGCATTTCTATTGTCTAACAGAAAGCTAGAACAGACAAGAATATGCTGAAGCAGCCAATTCATACATTGAGATCTATTCCATTATGAAAAACAGAAGACTCTGGTTTGTTTTGAAGTAGTTTTGGAAGCACAACAAACTATCTTGATTAAGAAGTTACCTGTATCAAAATCTGTCCCTTTTGAACTACTATTCTCTATTTAACTTTACCTGATTCTTTTTTTCCAGATTTTCTGTAGCTAGTAATAAGATTACAAATGGTCAAGGCTCTTTTGTTCTCTTATCAGCACTATATATTTCACAAAACAAAACAATGGAGCGGCCAAAGTCCAGATTCTTCTAACCTTGCTTGCCACATAGTCACTAAACACGCATTCAACATTAGATTGTAGTACTTTGCTTAGTTAACACTGGTTTAAAGTTTTTGGTTATGAATGTCATTAAGCATACAAGAAATCTCTAATCTCCATTCCCATGCTATTTCTTTCACTGCACAGAAGTGTTTTGCCCATCTTTATTATTTGTCTGATTTTCAAAAGTATTTACCACTGGGACCCCTGATTTGGGGATTGGATGTGCTTATGGTTGACTCGTTCGGATTAGACTTGCAGGTTTTCTTTACTTTTAATTGTCTTGACTGCAATTTTCTGCCATATTACAGGGCGATAAACTATCTGGCCTGAGATTCAAGCAACTAAATATAGGGAATCCAGTTCATTCTGTTTATGGTATCACATACCAAAGTGAGGTGTGGACTGTGGAGAAAACAGATGCAAAGTTCAGTGTTTTGCAAATGACCCAGCAGTGTAGAGAAAATATAAAACCATATTCTGCCATCCCAATATAAAAATTAAAAGATGTAAAAACTAAAATCATTTAATTCAACATTGACTGGTTGGGGTTTCCAGTCATTCACAAGGATCTCCAGGGAAGGTGTTGCTCTAATAAAGGAAAAATTATCCACTGATTTGGTAAAATTTTAAATGTTAACAGTGTGATGTGTTATCCATTTAGTTCTATCTTTCTTATCACGGTCAAGCATATGAGGGCAGAAAAATGCAGAATATGTAAGCATGTCTATGAAACACTACATCTTTTCCTGTTATTTATCTTCAATAGACTTCTAAATTCATCATATAATGAATAAATTTTGAATCGGGGAAACTGGAGAGGAAACATATGCAAGTTGTTTTCTTCAGTAAAGGAGAGAACCTGTGATTACCATATTTCAAGCATATCTTAAGAAATATCTGGATTTTCTTAAGTGCGATGGCCTTTTTCCCCCATGGTTTTTATAAGGGGTTGTCATTCACCAAATGGTAGCTGAATGCAAGGCACTGAGACATGCAAGTGATAGCAAGTACAGCTCAAGGGAGCCACCTGCTGCTGGAGGGATATCCAGGGCAGAGAAAACTGTGTGGTACAAAATTAGCATCCATGAAAATTTGCATCAAAAACACTGCTGTGGCTGTGTTAAGAAATAATAGTCAATAAAACAAGAAAAACCAGTGAGGTTTTAAACTATTTGGGTTTAAAACTCCTGCCTCCTTAGAATTTTTTGAGGGACTTATCAAAAATACTAATTATTAAGAAATGTGTGAAATTATTTTAAATTTTATATTTAGGTTCTGGACTCTTATCATATAATTATAGAAACTTCCTATGGCTGTCATTCCAAAAAGAAAATACAAAAACAGATAGTGTAATGTATACCTCAAAATGAAGGTTTTGAAGATTTAACCAGTATAATGATGGTGGTGGGCTGAACTTGGAATGAGGATCTATCCTGGCATTATGAATTTTGTCTGTGTGGCCAATGACTATTTGGAGAGTGTTTTAGATTGCAAATTCATGATCTTGTGTCATTTTCATAACAATCATTTAATTCTCTTTTTATAGCTGAAAAATATTAAGCATAAAAAGGTGAATTAATTTATTGAAGGTATTGCTACTTAGGGCCACAGCATAGTTGACTGGGACCCAGGATTCCTAATGTTCCTCTCCATTGTGTGTTTATACAATATCACTGTGCCTACCATATTCTTCTCAGTTAACTATCCATTAACCACTTCTGACCTGTAGGACTATGGGGGAAGTGATGTTGAGAAACACCAAAAGGGAGGAAGCCTCAAACACCGTTGAGTCAAAAATCCTAGACTTGAGTTATGCAAAGCTCAACTCAAATTCCACATTTACCTTCTAACTTACTGACTATAAGGCTTTTATCAAGGGACTTAAACTTTGTGAACTTGGGTTTTCTAAAATGTAGAATAAAGAAATGACATCTACCTACATAATTATTTTAAATATTGCATAAACACAGCTTAAAATGCTTTGTTCAAGGGGCCGGTATGTATTAGTAGTAATAAGTAACTATCATGTCAGATTTTTGAAAAGTGAGAAGCACAAAAAGGTACACTTGATTCTATTGACATTTGATATGCAAGTATTAGTATCTGGAATTATTTATACTATGTATTTCTCTCTGCTTAGAAATATAGACTCTGGATCAGAAGGCACAATAAAATTTAATTCAAACAACTTTTGCTGTCATTTCATTATTACCACTTTGGGCCTAGGATTTTTCCTGTGATTCAACATTTTCCCCTATATTATCCATATTGCTTTTCAACAGTAACTTTTCATGGATTTATTCCACAGATGAAGTAGTGAACAAATCAGTAAGAAAAATCAAGTTTATTGGCAAAGAGCATTCAGTCTAACAGTAACTACACATTAGCCTAATTAATAACTACCCATTTCCTTGAACATCTTGAAAGACAACCTACCAGTAATACAAGATTATGTGTATGTTGAAAATACTAACCACATTAGATGTTATATGTGTTATACACATCTAATAACATTATCCCATATTATAGGTAAAATTGCAAGTTTTATGGGAAAATATTCATGAGATTAAGATTTTAACTAATCTTCAGAAACAAAACTAATATATAGGGAAATATATAATAATACAGAGGGAAAAATTGCTCCCATGACTTTGAGATTAAATTGTAAAATGATTTTCTAAAGGTTTGTGCACTTAATACTTGATGTAGTGGTATCCTTTAACCCTTGATTAATTTTTCTTGCTTTAATATATGTTCCTACCAATACATACATAAATATAGAATCACCTTTTCTTTTTTAGTTTTGATCTCTTGTTGAAAATTATTCTTTATAATCTTAATAATACATTTTACATTTTAGTCTTCACCATTGGATGGTGTGAAAACTTTTATTAAATGTTAGGGAGGTTCCTCAAAAAATTGAAAATAGAGCTACCTTATGATCCAGCAATTGCACTACTGGGTATTTACCCTAAAGACACAAACATAGTGATCCAAAGGGGCACGTGTACCCGAATGTTTATAGCAGCAATGTCCACAATAGCCAAGTTATGGAAAGAACCTAGATGTCCATCAACAGATGAATGGATAAAGAAGAGTGGTATATATATACAATGGAATACTATGCAGCCATCAAAAGAAATGAAATCTTACCATTTGCGACGACATGGATGGAACTAGAGCATATTATGCTTAGCAAAATAAGTCAACTGGAGAAAGACAACTATCACATGATCTCCCTGATATGAGGAAGTGGAGATGCAACGGGGGTGGGGGTTAAGGTGGTAGGAAAAGAAAAAATGAAACAAGATGGGATCGGGAGGGAGACAAACCAAAAGAGACTCTTAATGTCATAAAACAAACTGAGGGGGGTGGGGGGGAGAGGGGTTGGGAGAAGGTGGTGGGGTTACATTATATGTTTAAATAAAAAAAGCTTAAATAAAAAAATAAAAATAAATGTTAGGAAATTATAAGATTAGTGAAGAATCCTAGGGGAGCAGGTGTACTTAAAAAAAAAAAAGACCTGTGTTCAGAAAAAAAAATTTTTTTTCAATTAAAATGAAATTGGATGAAAAAGATTTACAAACCATGCATTACATAAATAAAAACATTCTAAACTGCTTTTATGTTATTACCAAACCTGTCCTTTAAGTATATTAAGGAACATTATACCCAATGTCACAACTGATGTTTAGGAGAAAAGCCACTGGGAGAGAAGACCATTGATCTTCCTACTACTTTGTTTGCTATTAGCTATTATTTATCAGTATATCTTTTAGTTTGGAAGTGGTGATGAGGGTGGTAGGGATGGTGGTAGATGTGTTGTCGGCTCAATTCTTCTGTCTAGTTTGGGCTTTATGTCTTATGCAAAATAAAATATCCTTACTTATAAAGAACGTGATTGAACTAGTTCAAGTCAGATATCTGCTTCTGGAGCCTGATAGTCATGTCTCCTTGAAAAAGATGGGGGAAGATAAATAGTGTAAGAAAGATGATAGCCACTGTCTTTCCAACCTCATAGATTTGGGAATATATACCAAAATCATAAATGAAAAACTTTTAAAATACTACAGCTCTAATGAAGAGGTCAGTATGACCTCATTCCCTCTCTTGATTTCCTTATGCATATAATAAATATATTCCTGAGAGTATCTTTGCATAACACTGATATTAGTTTCATAAAAAATAAAAATAAGATGAAAATGTCTAGTTTTATCCATAAAAATTTTATGATGTTATTTCTTTTACAGCATTTAAGGAATTTATATATCCATCCTTTCCTCAAAACTCCTCAGGAAGAGACCCCATCAGCTAAAGCACTCAAGGCAATATTGTAAAAGACCCAGTCTATCTTTGATACCATTGTTTTGTTCTTATTTTTGCTTTGTCTGTTCCCATAAGCCTCAATGTACACAATACACACACATGTACTATTTCAGGTAAACTAATATTGTCTATTTTTTCCCATTTTTATTCTTTATAGTAAGCCAATAGTATATAGATATTTATAAATATAAAATTTAGCATAAGATTATAACATAGCTATTCTCAAACTATTAAAAAAATAGAAATGGAAGGAAAACTTCAAAATTCATTCTATGCAGCCAACATTACCCTGATGCCAAAACCAGACAGAAGACTCCACCAAAAAGGAACAACAGGCCAATATCCTTGATAAACACAGATGCAAATATTCTCAGTAAAATACTAGCACACCAAATCCAACAGTATATTAAGAGAATCATTGATCACAATCAAGGGGGATTTATTCCTGAGTTGCAAGGGTGGTTCAATATTCACAAATTAATCAACATGATACACCACATTAATAAAAGAAAAGATAAGAGCCATATGATCCATTCAATAGATCCTTCTAACTTGATTTTTTTTAATTGCAACATGTCTATATTACAGACCAAATGTACTGTGAATTATGTTTTGTTTCTAGCAAATTCTTTTAAAAGTTGAATTGTTCTTTCTAACTGTAATTTTCAACTGAAATATTTGAGAATTTAAACTAGCATTTTGGAGGGAGAGGTTAAACAATGAAGTACACACTTACGATATGTGGATATACATTTCCATTCTATTGTCTCTTATGTTATCAATGACATTTTATTTGTGAGGAATAAAGTGGTAAGCTAAAGAGAAAAGAATATAAAAAATTATAGGATGCTGCAACAAAGTAATATTATCTAGAAAGCACCCATAAAAAAGAAGTCTATAAATCCTCTTAAATACCCTCAGAAAGTGAAAAAGATAAAAGAAGAGGATAGAGAAAGACAAATACCATATTTCATTCATATGTGGAATTTAAGAAACAAAACAAATGAGTGAAGGGAAAAAAAAGCGGGGGTGGGAGACAAACCAAGAAGCTGACTCTTAACTACAGAGAATAAGCTGCTGGTTACCAGAGGGGAGGAGGGTAGGGGATGTGAGAAATAGGAGATGGGGATTGAGAAGTGCACTTGTGATGAGCACTGGGTGATGTATGGAAGTGTTGAATCATTATGTTGTACATATGAAATGAATATGTTAACTAACTGGAATTTAAATAAAAACTAAAGAAAGAGCATAGTGGATTGATAGAAGATAACATGTAATAACTTTGCAAAAGTAGCAAATATGGATTATAAGAAACCTATTTTTTAGTTTTAAAAATTTTAATTTGTTGAATAGATATGACATTTTACATGATTCAAAAGTAAACAATATATAGAAAGGCATATACAAAAAAAGGCTTGTCTTAAATATTACCATTTCCCTTTGTCTACAACCACCAACCACCTACATATGACCATTTCTCTATAACTTAGTACTTTTTTGCAAATTTTGTATACCATTTAATTCATCCTTTTTAAGTGTGCAATTTGAGTTTTTAGTAAATTTACCAAGATGTACAACCATGACTATAATCAGTTTGAGAATATTTCATTATCATAATAAAATTTTTCCAGCATATTTCTGTTAATTTCAATTCTCCTGACTTCTCGACCACCTCAAGCTACCCTAATCTAATTTTCATCACTATACCTTGCCTTTTCTGAATATTTTATGTAAATTGAGTCATGCAATATGCAGTCTCTTATGCATGGCTTTACTAAACATGTTTATGAGATGTATTCAAGCTGTAATATAAACCTGTAGCTCCTTCCTTTTATTGCTGAATAGTATTCCACTGTATGCATAATACCCCACTATTGCTATGCATTCATTAGGTGATAGACACTTAGATTTTGACCAATTTGGGGCCATTTTGAACAATACTGCTATGAACATCCACATAAAAGTTTTTATGTGGATATATGTTTTTATTTCTCTTGGGTAGATACTTAAGAGGGGGAAAAGCTGTGTCATCCCATGAGTTTATGTTTATCATTTTCAGTGACTGCTAAAATGTTTCATAAAGTGACTGCTGCATCTTATAGTCCCACCTACAATATATTAAGATTTCCATTTTGCCTTATCCTTACCAACATTTGTTATGTTACTTGTCCTTTAAATTATTATTACAGTCATTCTAGTAGGTATGGAATTGTCTCTCACTTTGATTTTAATTTACATTTCCCTAATGATTGATACTGAAAAACTCTTCATGTGATTAATGCCCATTTGCATATCTTCTCTGGTGGAAAGTTATTAGAACCTTTTGCCTAATTGTTAATTGGGTTGTTTCTTATGATTGAAGCTTACACTTTCTTTGTATACTTTCGTTACAAGTATTTCATGGACTTGTCTTTTGCAAATATTTTCTCTCAATCTGTGGTTTCATTTCCTTAATGGTGTTTTTGAAAGCTTAATAGTTCTGAATTTTGATGTCATATTTATCTCTTTTTTCTTTTCTAAACACTACTTTTTGTGTCATATCTAAGAAATATTTGACACAAGGTTTCAAAGATTTCCTGTTATATTTTTCTTGAAAAAGTTGGGTAGAGTTTAACTCTACCCAAGGTGACCCTTTTTATTAGTTTCTTTTTACCCTTCTATGGAAATGAACGTGTGCACATGCATGCACTTGCATCACATGTCTGTAAACTTGTGTACTACATACATACATATATATATATATACATACATATATATATATATATATACATACATACATATATGTTTTTTTCTAGTTTTTCACTGAAATTCACTATTAACTTACATTATAAATGAAAGTAACTCTTTCACTTCATTCTTCTGGCTACAGTTGATTTCCTACTGTCAGGCAATTGAATATTTTCAACAAAACAAAATAGATTTTCAGGGATTACATGTTAAAAAATTGATATGACAAAACATTGAATTTGAACATAATCAACATATCTTTTCTAAAAGCATTCCATTTTCATTATAAATTAATCTTAAGTTTTACCTTTATAAACTATGAAAACAGTAAATAACTGGTTTTACAGAAGAAATCTAATAAAATAAAAAACTGTTACAGGTGAGGAATGCCATATGTGAACTGATGTTTCAGCACTGTGGGACAATGCTTTAATTGCTCTATTAATGTACTTGGTTCTGTCTGTGTTTTAGAGGACATATGGTGCATTTCCCTGGGACTGAGAACTGTTCTAGGGTTTTTATTATTTTTTGATAGAATTCAGAATTTTAATGTGAGCTTTTCTCAATTTAATGCATTGTACATTTAATCCATTTAATCCATTGTTCTATTTCCTCCTGACTTTTTAAACCAAAGAAATTGCCATCTATGATGTTGGCATTCAGAATCATCAAAGGTTAATGTCATTTTGCAAAGTCACAAAGCAATCATTTTGTAAATTTCATCCTTCGAAAGATTTCTGACTCAACCTGAAGATGAAAATGCTTTCTTCAATGGTATCAGCAGAGTAGATTGTCCTCCTGCCAATACTTGTCATCTGAAATATTATTTCATCAACACTGAAAGTCAATTTTTCTAAAGCCCTACAACCAAGCACAATTACCAAGTGCTTTCACTCTGAATCTATGAGTGAAATGAAGGAAATTCCAACCAATCATTTTGAGCTTTAACATCATGTTTTGTTTGGGATTTATGGATAAATGGCAGTTAATTCATAAGAAACAAAATAATTTTCCTTGAAAATGCAAATTTCTATATGCTATAAGATTGTAAGAGGTTAGTACTATTTAAAATGCATGAGAAATTTCCAGCACATGATTATTATTCCTTACAAGACCTTCCTGGAATTTAATATAATCTTGCTAAATCTGTGCACAGAGTCATGTCTATAGATTTGGAGTCAGGAGACATAATTTCAAATCACTTCTCCATACAATCTAATTTCATTCTATTCAGGAATATAATTAATCCACATGAGCATCAAATCTTTTATCATAAAATGAGGATAATAATATAAAACTTATCCAACAGAGTTGTGCTATAGATTAAATGGGGGTAATGCATATGAATATACTTTTTTTGAATATGAAAATAAATCTACATAAATGCTAACCACAAATAATAGTTTCTTCAATATGATGACATTCAATATTTTATAACCTGTGTGTCCTGGGAAATCACCCCAAATAACTCAGTACCAGAAGCGAGGTTTGGATAGTGATCTCTTGATGTAAATTTTCAGTGCTTTTCAAAGCTTCAGTGCTTTTTCTTTCCAGGTTTCAAGAACTTTTATGTCTAAACTCACCTCAGCTGCTCTGAGATAAAAACACCTTGGCTATTTCCTTAAAGTAACAGAAGAAATGACATGATGGAGAAAAAAAAATTCATGATGGAAAAATTCAAATGATTATCTCAACTGTGTACCTTGCAAATTATCTTTACATATTTATGAAAAGCATGTACCATAATTATACTTTCCATTATAATGAATTGCTCCAGCAACCATTTTGAACATATTGCCTTTCTTTCATTTTATATCCATGATTTTTTTTAAAAGATTTTTTTTTTTTTATTTGTCAGAGAGAGAGAGCACAAGAGAGTGGCAGGGAGTGGGAGAAGCAGGCTCCTCGCATAGCAAGGAGCCTGATATGGGACTCAATCCCAGTACCCTGGGATCATGACCTGAGCTGAAGGCAGATGCTCAATCAACTGAGCCACCCAAGCATCCCCATGATTTTTGCAATCAATCATACATTCTCCTTACTTTAATAACATGCAACCTATTGTTTCTGCAATTCTCAGGAACCAAAAGCAACTTTGAATCTATGCTATGAATGTGGAAGCAAAGGATTTAAGTCACCACCAAGGATAAAGCAGATGATGAGTTTAGAGCTTCCTCAGTGCCTTGATCTTTAAATAAATTGCAATTCTGGTATTAATAGTTACCTCCATTAGTCACCATCCATACAAACTTACTATACTCAGTTAGTCCTTCCCCTGGGGCTACATAGAACAAAAAAAAGTCCTACTCCCACTACTGATATTCGCAGGAATAATGCATTAACCACACACACAGATGCACACACTATATAAAATACATGTGTGTGTTTGTGTGTGTGTGTCTGTAAGTCAAGAGAATAATGCTTAGCTAAACACCCTTATAGCCAAACGCAAGCATTTATTTGTAATGCTTGATTTAGCGACTGGAGATAATATTTCAACCAATAAGCTAAGGATAATGTCTGATGCATCTTAGAAAAGACCGCTTAGAAGAACATACTTAAAGAAGTATGGTTCATTTAACAAGCTAGTTGGATATGGCTAGTGAGTAACCAAAGCAGCATATCAAGGTGAGGCTGAAGAGGGGAGTAACAACTCTGAGAAAGGAGTTGTTATAGTCAAGGGGAAATGGAGCTGCAGTGCGGGAAGATAAAGTCTTTATTCAGACAACACTGACAGATGTCTGGAGCAATGTAGAGATGCTGTGAGGAGTGAAGGTTTTCATTTTATTTAATTAATTAATTGATTTTTAGGCTGCGAGAACTTTTTGTTCTCTGAGCATCATTTTTGAATATTGTAGGGTGGCTGTTTCCTCCTATCTGGAGACTGTTCCTATTTCAATGTTGTCTCTTTTATCACTGGAATATGACATAGCAGGCATGTTTTACATCAAGTTGTAGTTCATGCTCGTATCCTTATCTGAGAGGTACCTCCTTTTTTTCTGAGTTTTCCTCCTCCCAGAGTGGCTTTCCATGTTTTTGGAGCTTGTGGTGGGAATATACAGTCACTGGTAATACAGCTGTTAACCTAACAATAGTCATACCAGAGACATATCTCTGAAACTGGGCTCAAGATCAGATTGTTGCTTTAACCTTCTGCCTGCTCTGAAGTAGTACCATCATAAACACATTGAGAATCTTCAAGAGAAACATGCCTCTGAAATAGTTTGCTTTACTAAAACACTGGGTTAATAAAGAGAACACCTATTAGGGAGGCCACGGAATCTCTTTATTTCTGTAAACAAAACTTTGATGCCAAAAAAAATACCCAACGACATTAAAACCAACTTTTCTAGTGAGAACAGCTTTTCCAGCAACAATTAGCACTTAAGACACTCAGAAAAGATGCCAGAAGATACACAATTGCTACCTCCAAAGAACCCAAAGCCTTTGTCTTTAACCTTTTGAGAAGATTATTGCTATGACCCAAAAATAGTCATTTCTAAACTTAATTTCCATTTGAGAACCTCATATTTGAAAACTTCATTACATGCCTATACTCTAGTTTCAAGTTAGTCAGAGTATATAAAATACCTGGCTTCCTGTGGCTATGTAAGTGTCTTAATGCTAAAGATTTTTAAAATTTAAAGGAACAGTCCACTAGATCCTTACCTGCAGGCTTATTACTTCTATATATTGGCACAGCCCATCATGATGAGGCATGCTCATCAAACACCACTCTTCAGCTCAGTGGTATGTCATTGTCCTAATGGGGAACAGGTGAGTTGCTGACAGCAGTGCTTCCTCCTAAACTCAACTCAAGGATATTTTGTCAGCACCTTTCCCTCTACGGTGACCACTGGGATGCTGGTAAATTTAAATGAACTTTTTCTCATTACAATTTTAGAAACTTTGTCTTATGTACTTATAAAGGATGCCCCCACAGTTTGACAATTAGGTTTCATTTGTTATTTCATATTTATAAATTTATAATTGTCCAGGGTAAGCTTATTTGTTCGCCCTGATGGAAGATGATAATAATCATAATGTACAACAGAAACATATCCACATTTGCACCAATCCTAATTCCAATTTTTCAGTCAATAAAAAAAGAACCTAATCCATTTTCACATGATAATGCTAAACTATCTTTTTAAAATGATTTTATTTTATTTGAGAGAGGAAGTGATTGAGAGAACAGGTGAGAGGAGGGGCAGAGGGAGAAGCAGACTCCCTACTGAGAAGGGAGCCTTGTAGGGGACTAGATCCCAGGCCCTGGGATCAATACCTGAGCAGAAGGCAGATACTTAAATAGCTGAACTACCCAGTTGCTCAACCCTTAACTATCTTTTTAAATGTTTAATCTTTCTCTCTGAGGTCAAACATCCTCTATTCTCTAAATACTTCTCCATTATTTTCTACTTTCACTTCAATTTTCCTATTTTGCTGTTCCCTTTTCAGAGCACAACTGTCACAATTATATATAATGAAACATTTCTTTTATTTTAGGTATCCTAGCATGGTGTGGGGCACTTCGTAGGTGCTTAACAAACATTGGGATTTCCTTTACTGAAAACATTACTTTCAGAAAATCATTGTATTAAGATAAAGTGATAGGATATGCATATATTGTTTGCCCTATTCTATAAAGTAAATGTGTATACCATGTATACCTATCTTCCATTTCCTTTTGCAGCCTTCCCCAATATTTTCATTTATTTATTAAATACGTAATTTAAAGCACAAACCTCCTAGAAATTTTGGTCATGGGTTATAAGGTGGTTAATGTACTTTTAAGTCTGATTTTTCTGCATGAA
The DNA here is from genome assembly GCA_003697995.1 of Taxidea taxus jeffersonii. Classification (NCBI taxonomy): domain Eukaryota; kingdom Metazoa; phylum Chordata; class Mammalia; order Carnivora; family Mustelidae; genus Taxidea; species Taxidea taxus. Next base: position 66,542 of record RCUC01159377.1, read on the forward strand.
AAAGGACAGATAGAAGCAATAATATATAAATACCATTGCAAGGGAAGATACATCAGTGACCATCTATGAAACTGTCTGGCTCTTTGGGCAACATATAAATTGTCACAAAATTCACTTGTGACATTACACAATATTTATAGCCAAGAGAGTCCCTACTTCCCAAAACCAAACATACTCTCCGGCTCACATTTTAATACACAATTTTCACACCATATCTGTATGCTAGAAATGAATAATTCATTTCCCTGATAGGCCTGGTAGAATGTTGGGAAGAGGGTAGTCTCAAGAAATTGAAATTTGTATCAAGAAAAAAAATCCATGAGGAGTCAAGATGGCGGAGAAGTAGCAGGCTGAGACAACATCAGGCAGCAGGAGATCAGCTAGATAGCTTATCAAACCATTCTGAACACCTATGAATCCAAAAGGAAATCAAAGAGCAGAAGAGCAACAATTCTAAAAACAGAAAATCACCAGTTTCTGAAAGGTAGGACCAGCGGAGAAGTGAATCCAATGCGACGGGAAGATAGACCACAGGGGGAAGGGCCGGCTCCTGGCAAGCAGCAGAGCAACAGAGCACAAAATCAGGACATTTAAAAGTCTGCTCCACAGAGGGACATCGCTCCAGAGGCTAAACTGGGGTGAACACCTCACAGGGACAGCGGGGCCTCAGGTCCTGCAGGGTCACAGAAGGATCGGGGGTGTCTGCATGTCCCAGAGCTCACCGGTATTAGAGCGGGGAAGCTAGCTGTGGAGACAGAGCCGAGGAGTGAACTCTCAACTCGGGATTACCTTGAACCATAATCCGTGACACAGGCCGGTGCTCTGTGCATGGGGTCCCCACAAGATCTGGGGAGACTCCGACCGGGAGAGCCCAGGGATCTCAGGGTTCAGAGACTCCAGGTGGAACTCTGCCAGAGACAGAGATGCTCGGTCACAGGCTGGGTGACCTCGGAGCGCAGCCAGAGGCCAGTGAGACCAGAATGATTGCGCGCTTTTCTCTAAGTGCGGCTGGAGGTTGCGGAGACGGGAGTGATTAAGCGCTTTTCTCTGAAGGTGCACTGAAGAGTGGGTCCCCGAGCTCTTGGCTCCTCCAGGCCAGAGACTGGGAGGCTGCCATTTTCATTCCCGTCCTCCAGAACTCTACAGAAAGCGTTCAGGGAACAAAAGCTCCCGAAAGTGAACCCAAGATGATTACTTAGCCCGGCCCCTGGTAAGGGCAGTGAATTCCGCCTGGGGCAGAAACACTTGAAAATCACTACAACAGGCCCTTACCCCAGAAGATCAACAAGATTTCCAGCCAAGACCAAGTTCATTTACCAAGGAGAACAGAGGAATTCTAGAGGAGGAGAAAGCAAAGCATGAAATTCATGGCTTTCTTCCCATGAATCTTTAGTCTTGCAAAGTTAATTATTTTTTATTTTTCTCTTCTGCTAATTATTTTTAACTTTTACCCTTTCCTCTTTTAACATTTTTTAACTAGCTTATCTTAATAACTATCTTAAAAAAATCTTTTTTGAACGTTTATTATTATAGTCATATTTTATCCTTCATTGTATCTAACTTTATTCTTTGTATACACATAGGTTTTTTTTTCTTCTAAAAAATTTGGGGTACAACTACTTCTAATAGATCAAAATACACCCTAAATCTAGCACCAGGCTTGATCTAGTCTCCAGCCCAAGGAAGTTCTCTCCACTTTCTTTTTTTTTTTATTCTCCCTACCAACTTACCTTATCAACTCCTTTGTTAGAAACTTTTAAAAAATAATTTTTTTCATCTTTATAGTCACATTCCATCCCTTCATTGTGTTTACCCTTATATATATTTTTCATTCTTTAAAATTTTGGGAGGTAGTTTCTTCCAAGAGACCAAAATACTCCCAAAATTAAGTGGGTGACCCTGTTCTAGTCACCAGTCTAATACATATATATATTTTTTTTATATTTTTTTTCTTTATTTGTGTTCTCTTTTTAAATTTTTTTTTCTTTTCTGAACTTCTTTTTACCCCCTTTTGGTACTGGCACAAATACAGACACATAGATCAATGGAACAGAATAGAGAACCCAGAAATAGACCATCAACTCTCTGGTCAACTAATCTTTGACAGAGCAGGAAATATCCAATGGAAAAAAGACAACCTCTTCAACAAATAGTGTTGGGAAAATTGGACAGCCACATGCAGAAAAATGAAATTGGACCATTTCCTTACACCAAACATGAAAATAGACTCAAAATGGATGAAGGACCTCAATGTGAGAAAGGAATCCATCAAAATCCTTGAGGAGAACACAGGCAGCAACATCTTCGACCTCAGCCACAGCAACTTCTTCCTAGGAACAATGCCAAAGGCAAGGGAAGTAGAGAAAAATGAACTATTGGGACTTCATCAAGATCAAAAGCTTTTGCACAGCAAAGGAAACAGTCAACAAAACCAAAGACAACTGATAGAATGGGAGAAGATATTTGCAAATGACATATCAGATAAAGGGCTAGTATCCAAAATCTATAAAGAATTTATCAAACTCAACACACAAAGACCAAATAATCCAATCAAGAAATGGGCAGAGGACATGAACAGACATTTCTGCAAAGAACACATCCAGATGGCCAACAGACACATGAAAAAGTGCTCCACATAACTGGGCATCAGGGAAAAACAAATCAAAACCACAATGAGATACCACCTCACACCAGTCAGAATGGCTAAAATGAACAAGTCAGGAAATGACAGATGCTTGTGAGGATGTGGAGAAAGGGGAATCCTCCTACACTGTTGGTGGGAATGCAAGCTGGTGCAACCACTCTGGAAAACAGCATGGAAGTTCCTCAAAAAATTGAAAATAGAGCTACCTTATGACCCAGCAATTGCACTACTGGGTATTTACCCTAAAGATACAAATGTAGTGATCCGAAGGGGCACGTGTACCCGAATGTTTATAGAAGCAGTGTCCACAATAGCCAAGTTATGGAAAGAACCTAGATGTCCATCAACAGATGAATGAATAAAGAAGATGTGGTATAGATATATACAATGGAATACTATGCAGCCATCAAAAGAAATTAAATTTTGCCATTTGCGACGACATGGATGGAACTAGAGGGTATTATGCTTAGCGAAATAAGTCAACTGGAGAAAGACAACTATCACATGATCTCCCTGATATGAGGAAGTGGAGATGCAATGGGGGTGGGGGTTAAGGGGGTAGGAAAAGAAGAAATGAAACAAGATGGGATCAGGAGGGAAACAAACCAAAAGAGACTCTTAATGTCATAAAACAAACTGAGGGGTGTGGAGGGGAGGGATGTTGGGAGAAGGTAGTGGGGTTACATTATATGTTTACATAAAAATAAAAATTTAAAAAAAATTCCAGAGTGTGATGATAAAAGATAATGAGGAATAGAGGAAGTGGTTGGGCAATGAACTGAGCATTTAGCATATAGGAAAATGTGAATAAGCAACAATGAACAATCTATTCTGAGATACATATTTACTCAGAAAAAAAATCACTTTCTATAGCAGCCATACTGCAATATGTAGACTTTATAACTCATTCTAATGTATAGCATCATAGAGAGAAATACATAATTTACCCCCAGATCCATCCTTATTCATGATCAAAAAAGGCTTGGGGCACCTAGGTGGCTCTGCCCATTGAGCATCCAGCTCCTGATTTTGGCTCAAGTCATGGCTTATGGGAATGAGCCCCACATTGGGCTCTGTACTCAGCAGTGAGTCTGCTTGGGATTCTCTCTCCTGCTCCACCTGCCCTTCTCCCTCTGTTAACTCATGTGCATTCACTCTTTAAGATAATGAATCCTTTTAAAATACCCTTAATATCTTGCATTTTGATTGATTTGAAAAAAATAATAACAAGAATACAGAAGGATAGCTTTATATGTAAAAGCTTGAGGTACTGAAGTGGCATAAAGTAAGATTACATGAGATAATATATGCCAAAAATCTTTTAAAAGTAAAGTACTTTAAAAAATTAAGATATACTACCACATGATCTCCCTGATATGAGGAAGTGGAGATGCAATGGGGGTGGGAGTTAAGGTGGTAGGAAAAGTAAAAATGAAATAAGATGGGATCGGGAGGGAGAAAAACCAAAAGAGACTCTTAATGTCATAAAACAAACTGAGGGGGGTGGGGGTAAGAGGGGTTGGGTGAGGGTGGTGGGGTTACATCATATGTTTAAATAAAGCTTAAATAAAGTAAAAAAAAATAAAATAAAATAAGATATACAGAAAAAGGGAGAATGGCCTTGCTTTTTTTTTTTTTTTTTTTTCATTTCTGGCCAATCACTGGATTCTTGTGTCTTGGATTGTGTGTTTTTGAAGACCATAATAATCTCATAGTAGGAAGGACTTGTATAGGAAGAGTCTCATTTTAGTATATCCTCCAAAGATTTTCTAGTTACTTCCATTTTAGCAACGTTTTATCTCAATATCTCTGATATTTTGGAAATGTGTTATTCCAGAGTAATTCAAATTCCAAAGAACATGGATAATTCAATGGTGACAGCATTTGTGTTTTGATTCTTGCTATTTTTTATGGCTGCATGGTATTCCACCATGTAGATGTGCCACATTTATTCAACCAATTTCACCAGTTCAGGGTGATTTCTGATTTTTTTAACTTATAAACAATGCTGCGATAAATAGCATGTGCATATTAATTTATACATATCATTGGACATATGGTTTCAGAATAATTTTTTGAAGTAGAATTGCTGGGTTAAAAGACATCAGCTCACTCCTTTATTTGAATTTGTTCTTACATATACAATGAGGTATGGATCAAATTTTATACTTTTGCAAAGAGATATAGTCTGCTACATATGAAAGCACAATAAAGTCTATTTTTATGGTAGTAATTTGAGGTTTATACTTGGCTCAATTTCTTTACTTCTAATCCTATACACTGGTGTTTCCAGTTATGTACTCAGTACCACACTTAAATATAGAGGCTTTATAGTATGTTTTGGATTTGGTAAGCTTCTCATTCATGTATATCATTTTTATATTAATTTTAGAATGAAAATGTCTAGTTCCATAAAATAGCTTCCAGATATATTTGGTTGAATAAAACATGGAAACTACTTATGGAAAAATAATATATTTATAATGGTGAATTTTCTTGTTCCAAAACTAGGAAAGCATTCCTATTTGTTCAAGTTACTTTTATATCTTTCAGGAATATTATACTTTTTAATCTAATAGATTCTGCACAATTACTGATAAAATTCTTCCAAATTATTTGAGGTCTTTTCAGCTATAATAAATGACATATACCATGAAAACAGAATCAGAGAAATAAATAACACCATGAAATATTCCAATGTCAGAATTATTGGAATCCCTGAGGGGGAGGAGAAAGAAAGAAGACTAGAGGATATAGTTGAACAAATTTTCCATGAAAATTTTCCCAGTCTGGGGGATGGAAACAGCATACTAAAATTTGTATGGAATCAGAGGAAACCCAGAATTGCTAAGGAAATGTTGAAAAAGTAAAACAAAACTGGGGGCATCATGTTGCCTGATTTCAAGATTTACTGCAAAGCTGTGATCACCAAGAGAGTATGGTACTGGCCCAAAAACAGACACATAGACCAGTGGAACAGAGTAGAGAGCCCAGATATGGACCCTCAACTCTATGGTCAAATAATCTTCGACTGGAAAAAATATCCAGTGGAAAAAAGACAGTCTCTTCAATAAATGGTGCTGGGAAAATTGGACAGCTATGTGTAGAAGAATGAAACTCAATCATTCTCTTACACCATACACAAAAATAAACTCGAAATGGATAAAAGACCCCAACATGAGGCAGGAATCCATCAGAATCCTAGAGGAGAACATAGGCAGTAACTTCTTCAGTATTGGCCACAGCAACTTCTTTCAAGGTATGTCTCCAAAGGCAGAGGAAACAAAAGTGAAAATGAATTTTTGGGACTTCATCAAGATCAAAAGTTTCTGCACAGCAAAGGAAACAGTCAACAAAACAAAGAGGCAACCCATGGAATGGGAGAAGATATTCACAAGTGACACTACAGATATAGGGCTGAGATCCAGGATCCATAAAGAACTCCTCAAACTCAACACACAAAAAACAGATAATCATCTTTAAAAAATTGGCAGAAGACATGAACAGACATTTCTCCAAAGAAGACATACAAATGGCTAACAGACACATGAAAAAATGTTCATCATCACTGACCATCAGGGAGATTCAAATCAAAACCACATTGAGATACCAACTTACACCAGTTAGAATGGCCAAAATTAACAAGACAGGAAATGTGTTGGAGAGGATGTGGAGAAAGGGGAACCCTCTTACATTGTTTGTGGGAATGCAAGTTGGTACAGTCACTTTGGAAAACAGTGTGGAGATTCCTTATGAAATTAAAAATAGAGGGGCACCTGGGTGGCTCAGTGGGTTAAACCTCTGCCTTTGGCTCAGGTCACAGGATCCTGGGATCGAGCCCCACATCAAGCTCTCTGCTCAGCAGGGAGCCTGCTTCCCTATCTCTGGCTGCTGCTCTGCCTACTTGTGACCTCTCTCTCTGTGTCAAATAAATTAATAAAATCTTTAAAAAAAAAAGAAAGAAATTAAAAATAGAGCTTCTCTATGATCCTGCAATTACATTACTGAGTATTTATCCCAAAGACACATATGTAGGGAAAAGAAGGGCCATCTGTACCCCAATGTTTATAGCAGCAATGGCCATAGTCACTAAACTGTGGAAAGAACAAAGATGCCCTTAAATGGACAAATGGATAAGGAAGATGTGGTCCATATATACTATGGAATATTATACCTCCTCAGAAAGGATGAATACCCAACTTTTGTATCAGCATAGACAGGACTGGAAGAGATTATGCTGAGTGAAATAAGTCAAGCAGAGAGAGTCAATTATCATATGGTTTTGCCTATTTGTGGATCATAAGGAATAACACAGAGGACATGGGGAGCTGGAGAAAAATGGAGTGGAAGATGAATCATGAGACACTGTGGACTCTGAGAAACAATCTGAGGGTTTTGTAGAGGAGGTGTTGGAGGTTGGGTGAGCCTGGTGGTGGTTATTAAGGAGGGCATGTATTACATGGAGCACTGGGTCTGGTGTATAAACAATGAATTCTGGAACACTGAAAAGAAATTTAAGAAAATAAAAAATAAATGACATGTAACCTTATATCTTCTAATTTGTAATCATTTATGTGTATGAAGGGCATTTAATTATTTATGCTGATTTGATAACTTGCTACCTTAATAATTCTTTTACCATTTGTGATAGCTTCATAATAGATTTTCTAAGATTTTTCAGGTATACCATCATATGCAAATGCAAATAGAGATAGTTTCCATTCTTATTTTTCTAATTCATTTCTATTTTCTAAATACAATGACTAGAACAATACACTTTTAATCATATTGGAGATAGCGGGCTTCTTTCCTTTGTTCTCAACTTTGGTGGAGGTTCTTTTAGTGTTTTCCTATTAAGTGAGATGATGGCTTTATGATTAATAAGTTCATATGTATGTATTAGTGTAAATGAAGTACCTTAAAATTGGTGTTTTGTTATTTTTGTTTTTAGTATTTTAATTAGGTATGCAATTGGCCACCAATTTTATTATATGTCAAGATTATCATATGACGTACTTTCAAAGATCTCTGAACATAGTAATGGATTTTTAAAACAGTGTGCTTCTAACACTACAAAATATTGAGGGGAAAGATCTAATTAAATAGAGTCATACACCATATTCATGAAATAGAAGACCAAATATTTTTAAAATATTTGCTCTCCTCAAGTTTGTCTATAGATTCAAGGAAATTTCAATAAAATCCCAGCTGCATGTTTTTGTAGAACTTGGTAAGCTGATTCTAAAATATATGTGAAAATTTATGTAATATAGGTATTTTCAAAACTTTTTGAAAAATAACAAAGTTTGGCAACTTAATATGATTACAATAATCAAAACAGTGTAGTATTGATGGAAGAAAAAAATTATGGCCAGTGGAACAAAAGATAATGTCCTTGGAGTCACACCCATGGCCAGTTGCTTTATGGTAAAGGCACTAATAAGGTAATTCAATAGAGGAAAAAAAGGCATTTTGGCAAATAGTGATGGAATAATTGGATATGATACAGAAATAAATTAACCCCACCCCCAACACTATGCACAAAAAATAATTTTAAATGAAGACTTAATCATAAAAACTAAAGTAATAGAAATTCCAAAGTTATATATGGAAAAGTAATGAAAGTAATAAGATAATGGATAAACAAACTGGTATATTCAGAAAATGTACTATTACTCAGTAATAAAAAAATACAGGATAGATAAAACTCAAAAACATTTTAAGAAAAAAGAAGCCAGACACAGAAATGTATGAATATATGAGCCCATTTATGTGAATATTTACAAAAAGCAAATCAATGTACAATGGCAGAATGCAAAACAGCTGATTGCTGGGGTCAAGAGTGGAGGTGGTGATTCAAATGAACTTAAATTTTCTATTGTGAAGTAAATGTTTTATCTTTTAATTGTGTCTAAAACTCTTGAAGTATACATTTAAAATGGAAATATTTTTAAATAAAAATGGAAATATTTATTATATGCAAATTATTAATAATGTTGATTTAATAAAAAGCAATAGGCAATATTTGAGATGTTTCTTCATGATCGTTCTTGAAGTAAAAAAGTGGAAAGCACAGCTGGTGAATTCATACTTGCAAAACTAAGTATCTAAAGTAGGTTATTCCCTATCTTTGCTAAGAAGATAAAGTTTTGTAACATGCTTCAGTTCAAATATGTACTTACTTCAGCAGCCTTTAGTGGCTCATACAATTCTCACTCATAGATCATTTCGTTCTTATAATGTTTTAGTGAAATCTTTTTAAATTTGATGAAGCTGTTTTTGTTCTTTATATCATTGTTTAGCTACTCACTTTGAAGTCCATCTTTTGTCAACTTAGTTTTCAATCTATGTCAAATACATTTGTAATGTTTGCAATTTGTTCTTTTTGTGAACCTCAAAATTCCATAAACATTTATGGCTGATAATAAAAACTAGCATGTGTATTAATCTTACTGTTTATAAAAGTTTAGTTTATTTCAAACACTAAATTTAAATGAATGTATATTCTAATTAATATAAATTTATAAATTAAAAAATATAAATTTAAGTTAAATTCATAAATTTAAAATTTTTAAGGAAAATAGTATTTTTGAGCCTAATACTTCAGGGCTTGGGAATAGGATCAGAGGAAATGCTTTCAAATAGTATCGAATTCAGCCTCTGTAATACTGATGAAATAGCTAACAAAATGAAAGTGAAGTCAGTGTTTATATGTCATTTATATGTTGTATATGCATTTCTTAATCCTGATTGGTTTCTTGCTGCCCTCTGAAGTCTTGCTGTCTTACACTACAATAAAATATGTGTGGTAGCTGGTAATTGCATTCATGGTACAGAAAAAATCCTGAGATTGGCTTTTGATGATCATTTTATCATTTATTATCTGCATGAAAACAGGAAGTTAGGTCTAATTTTTGAAACCTGAAGCAATATTCTGTTATTTTTTCTTCAAATAATGTGTGTGCATTTGGATGTTTTAGTGTCATGTAAATCATTGTAGCTTAAATGGGATATCAAGATGTGTTAGGTAAAATATAAGTGGATACCCAAGGAGAGTTTCCCGACTTCTATGACTAAGATTAGAACCATGGAGTTTTTTTGACTCTTAAGTTCCTTTATAGAAATGAGAACAGTAACATTTCTATAAACACAGTAAGGAAAAATTCTTAAACATATAAAGTAAACAGAACTTAATACTTCCCTAATTTATTTTGTCATGAATCATAAAGGGACATTTGACAAATGAAAATATATTCTCAGAGGCTTGACAGAACTCCATCTGAGTTAATTCAATACTTTTGCTTGTGTTTACATTTTTCTGTACCTATTTTGGGACATTGTTATCTTCCCAAGTGAAATATTAATGATGCATATACATCCTGGCAAAATAAGTTTTTTTTTTTTTTGTTGTTGTTGTTGTTATAAGCTTAGGAGCTTTAAAAAGCTTATAGCAGCAAAATATCTGGAATGTAAAATTAAATGAGATTTGGGGGACATAAAACTTACCATGTAGCTACAAACTCTGATTATGCCCTTGAAGTTCATTTTTTATTCCATAAATATTTTCTCAACTACTGTCTCTAAAATGTATTTAGAACACTTTGTTAAATGTGTGAGCAATTAAGCAACTAAGAAGATTAGTCTTTGCTTGGAAATAATTGAGATTTAACTGATGGGTTCTGTAGCATGTTCTGTCTCCACACAGATATTAAAATCCTTTAGAGCCCCATGTTAGGACAGAAGAAACTTAGAGGCAACAAAGATGCTGAGTGAATGGAATTTTCCAATTCTACTTTCTATGCTATACTTATTTAGCCAGAAGTTTTCTCCTTTTTTTTTTCTCTCCTTTTCTCTTTTTAATGTAGTAGTGTCAACAGAAGTTTTTATTTGATAAACATTTTCAATTTCTTTTTTTTTTAAAGATTTTTATTTTATTTATCTGACAGACAGATCACAAGTAGACAGAGAGGCAGGCAGAGAGAGAGAGAGAGAGAAGAGAGAGGAGGAAGTAGGCTCCCTGCTGAGCAGACAGCCTGATGCAGGGCTTGATCCCAGGACCCTGAGATCATGACCTGAGCCCAAGGCAGAGGCTTTAACCCACTGAGCCACCCAAACACCTCTACATTTTTAATTTTTTTTTTTGTTTAAGATTTTATTTATTTATTTGACAGAGATCACAAGTAGGCAGAGAGGCAGGCAGAGAGAGAGGAAGGGAAGCAGGCTCCCTGCTGAGCAGACAGCCTGACTCGGGACTTGATCCCAGGACCCTGGGATCATGACCTGAGCCGAAAGCAGAGGCTTTAACTCACTGAGCCACCCAGGCGCCCCTACATTTTAAATTTCTAATGAAAAAATTTAAATCCCTTACCATGCTATCAGTAAGACTTGATATGAGTTTTAAAAAATAAAAGTTAGGCTTATTCAAACATCATATAGCTATTCATTATTTCAATAGATACTTATTGAGCTTCTAAAAACGTGAGATATTTATTAAATTTTGTATGTTCACTTAGTCCTAAATCCCATGTTATCTAATCTTAGGAAAGATTTGACATTGCTTTATGTACTCCTCAACCAACTCTTAAGAGGTCCAATTTAAAATGACACATTCTACAACTTTGACATTTCTCCTTTCACTTGTAGTGACTATGTGGTTTCCCACAGTGTGAGTAAAATGGAAAGAAAACTCAAAGCTACATTCTTCTGCACAGCCTTGATCTTCTGTTTTTGTACATTGCTTCACCAGAGAGAAGAAATCACTTATCTTCCTTTCTATAAGCTCATCATACTGCAGATCCTAAAACCAACTTTTTCACTATCATCATTTTAAAATTTTGCCCCTTAAAATTATACAGATATATTATCATTGATACTACTTCCACTCTAATGGGATGATGCAGTTTAAATACCAAAACCTGACTCATTTTGTCACCCCAACTCCACAATATACTCACCCTGCAGGTAAATATCTTCCCACCATATTCTACTCTCCCCAAATCTGTACCCTCATGACTCACAGGATCTTAGTCCTTCCAAGACTAACCCTCCACCTTGCTGTACCAGTCCTCCTCCATTGCAGGGATTTCAATTACCCAGCTGAGACGCTTTCTTAAAATTGAATGTGGTTGCTCCTAAATTCCCATATCCTATCCTACATGTTCACCTATGAAGGGTTAGTTGCTAACACAGTGTCTACATTTTCTGTGCCTTTTCTCTATTAAACCAAGAACATGTTTTCAGGAAAACTCACTTGCCAAGGAAACCTAATACAGAACCCAAATATATTAAACATATAACAATAAGGTTCACTTGTCCACTTGACTTTCTCTATCTTCTCTGAGACTCTGAAACAGAGATAAAAATTACTAATTTATTTGGTATAATACTCTTGTGTTATAGATCAATTCAGTGAATCCCAGACACATCAGAAATAACTTTCTTCTGGTCATATGGATGGTCTACCTCTGATCCTTGCTTTTCCTTTGTGTTCTAAGGTGAAACATCTGTAGACTTTTTTTTTTAAAGAGTGGAATTACTATTATTGTCTAACTCATAGCCAATTCCTATTAGTCTGTTTTTATCCTTTATAAGTTGCATTAAGTTTTGTGGATTAAGTTTGGAGACAAGATGGTGGAGAGGTAGGAGGTGCTGTTTCAATCAGTCCCCAAAAGTGAGCTGATTAGGGGAGAAGTCAAGATGGCGGAGAAGTAGCAGACTGAGAGGACATCAGGCAGCAGGAGATCAGCTAGATAGCCTATCAAACCATTCTGAACACCTACAAATCCAACAGGAAATTGAAGAGAGGAAAAGCAACAATTCTAGAAACAGAAAATCAACCACTTTCTAAAAGGACCAGCGGAGAAGTGAATCCAACACGACGGGAAGATAGACCCCGGGGGGAGGGGCTGGCTCCCGGCAAGCGGTGGAACAATGGAGCACAAAATCAGGACTTTTAAAAGTCTGCTCCACGGAGGGACATCACTCCAGAGGCTAAACTGGGGTGAAGACCTCGCGGGGACGGCGTGGACTCAGGTGCCGCGAGGTCACAGAAGGATCGGGGGTGTCTGAGTGTCGCAGAGCTCACAGGTATTAGAGCAGGGAAGCTGGCTGTGGAGACAGAGCCGAAGAGTGAACTCTCAACTTGGGGTTTCCTAGAACCATAATCTGTGACACAGGCCAGTGCTCTGTGCATGGGGTCCCCACAAGATCTGGGGAGACTCCGACCGGGAGAGCCCAGGGATCTGCAGGGTTCAGAGACTCCAGGTGGAACTCTGCCAGAGACAGAGATGCTCGGTCACAGGCTGGGTGACCTCGGAGCGCAGCCAGAGGCCAGTGAGACCAGAATGATTGCGCGCTTTTCTCTAAGTGCGGCTGGAGGTTGCGGAGACGGGAGTGATTAAGCGCTTTTCTCTGAAGGCACACTGAAGACTGGGGCCCCGAGCTCTTGGCTCCTCCAAGCTGGAGATAGGGAGGCCGCCATTTATTTCCCATCCTCTGGAACTCTATGAAAAGCTTTCAGGGAACAAAAGCCCCCGAAAGTGAACCTGAGAGGATTAGTTAGCTCGGCCCCTGGTAAGGACGGTGCAATTCCACCTGAGGCAGAGACACTTGAAAATCACTACAACAGGACCACCCCCCCAGAAGATCAACAAGAAATCCAGCCATGACCAAGTTCACTTAACAAGGAGAAGAGCAGAATTCCAGAGGAGGAGAAAGCAAAGCATGGAATTCTTGGCTTTCTCCCCATGAATCTTTAGTCTTGCCAAGTTAATTAATTTTTTAAATTTTTTTTTCACTTCTGCTAACTTTTTTAACTTTTACCCTTTCCTCTTTTAACGTTTTTTAACTAGTATATCTTAATAACTTTA